>PVKA01001730.1:0-139046 GCA_004027165.1 Ctenomys sociabilis
AGCTGTGAGTGTTGCCCATAGCGAAAACGAAAGGAAAAAGGGGAAGAAGCCCGATCGGCGCAGTAGCCTGCCGGGCACGCCTTTATTTTTCAGGCAGAAAACTCTCCTTCCTCAAGGAGACACAGGTTCCCCAAGGGTGTCGCGCCCACCCGGGGCCAGGTTAAGCCGCCGCTTACCTGAAGGTACGTACCACCTCTCCCCTCGATTAGGGTCAGGCCGGTTCCCTGTACGGGCCACCAAGTATGTCCGGGGCCGCTCCCGTCCCACGGAAGAAGACACTCAGACACTCAGCAACGGGTTCAGCAAGCCTTTATCGAGTGGGATACAAGCCTCTACATGCGTCCGCTACCCGCGGCTCCTATCGTGCAAGCATCTATCGGGTGGGATGCAATCCTCTACATGTGTCCGCTACCCGCGGCTCCTATCGTGCAAGCATGGCGAATCTCGCGATACAGCAAGCTATATAGATTTCACAAACCAATCACAACAGGAGGGGCCCAGGCACAGCAACAAAAACCCGGAAGCCGGAGGTGGGCGCTATCTTAGCAGACACGATGGGCGAGGGAGCCAAAAGCGGCCGGCATCTCAGAGCAGCTCCCGACATAGTCCCATATGGAATCCTGACCAATAGGATACAAGAGCAGTATATTTGTAAAGTGTGCTGATGGAAATATTTTGCTGCTTTTTACAAAGGAATAACTGAAAGACTACTGTTGTGTACCTCTTATTCTCCTGTGTCTAATTGATGGCCCTATTGATGGGTTCTTTCCATTCTTATTCATGGGGTTGTGATCATTTTGCTCCCTCTCTAGAACATCATTTAGTAGTCTGTGTAGGCTTGGCTTTGTCATCATGAAATTCTTTAGTTGTTCTTTGACATGGAAGTATTTTACTTCTCCATTATACTTGAAAGAGAGTTTTGCAGGATATATCAGTCCAGGTTGGAATTTGTTTTCTTGAAAGACTTGAAGTACTTCGCTCCATGCTTTTCTTGACTTGATGGTTTGTGAAGAGAAATCTGCTGTTATCCTGATGGGTTTTCCTTTAAATGTGTTCTGTTTCTTTTCTTAAGCAGTTTTTAGTATACTGTTCCTATGCTGAATTTCTGGGATCTTGATTATTATATATGTCTGGGAGTGGTTTGAATTGGGTTGATGTTATTTGGAGTTCTATATGCTTCAGTTACTGAATGTCAGATTGTTGCCCCATATTTGGGAAGTTTTCTGCTATTACTTCCATCCATATTCTTTTTATATCATTTGTATTGATTCCTTCCTCCTCATTAATGCCTATTAGTCTTACATTGTTCATCTTTGCATCATCTTGCAGGTGTTTAATTATTTTTTCCTCCATCCTAGTTGTTTTTAAGAGATCTTTGCTTATTTTTTCACTAGCTGCAATGGTTTCTGTAAGGTCACACAATCTATTTTCACTTTCACTCAAACAGATTTGCCAGCTTGTGATTGAGGTTTTAATTTCCTGTGTATCACTTTGAATCTGGTTCATACATTCTATTTCTTTCCTTTATTGCTTATTCAGGGGATCATGTTTATATTCTGCTCTATTTTTTTTTATCAGTGTATTCTTTAGAAGCACTTAGTACTTCTTTGATTATAGTTATTGCTACATCTTTTATTTCAGAAATTACTTCTGATCTGATGTCTTCTATACCTTTCTGCAGTTGTTTCTTTACTTCCAACGCTATTATTTCAGAGATTTCAGGAGTGTGATTTCCAGTTTCCTCTATGCTAGTGTCTTCTGCGTTTGTCCTGGGTGGACTTGGGGCCTGAGACTGCTTTTTGTTCCTTCTCTTTGTCATTTTGTATACCATTGTTTTTTGACCTTTGGTGTAGAGCTTAGATAATTATTACCTTAGCACGAGGTCAGGATCTATGACATTCAGACCCCTCCATCTGGGTGTGGATAGGGTCTGGCTGCTATGTTCTACTTCTTCCTGCTGCAGCCTTGCAGGTGAACCCTTTCTGTCACTTTGGCAAGATGTTCTTTTCCTGAATCAGCTGGGTGGGTCTCGCCTCTAGACTCTTTGCAAGGAGTTCTGCTGAAGGGTTCCACAATGGACCTTACTCTGGATCACTTCAGGATCTGGAGGCCCAGGTAGCCTCACTTACAAGCAGGGCCTGCACTGTGGGTCACTTCAGGATCCGAAAGTCTCAAGTGCATTCCTTTGCCCTTTTGCTTGCAGTGCCCGGATGTTGCAGGGAGCGGGCCCTTGCTGAAGCAGGTTTGGCGCGCTTGAAATTCTCAATCTCATCATTCCTCCTGCCCCCTCGATGCTATCTGAACAAAGATCTTGTTCGTGAACCTCCATTTCCAGTAAACAACACTCAGAACAAAAACGGGAAGCCCTCACATGTAGAGACTGGAAAGAGACCCAGAGGCAGGATGAGATCGCAGTGACAAATCAAGGGTTTTGATAGCAAAATAACAATGTGTGGAAAGGCAAAGTGGGTACATCTTTAAAAGACATAAGCCTAATTAAAAACATTTTTGGCATAACCTCACCTGCACCAGAAATAATTAAAAATAAATAACTGGGATTATAGCAAACAAAAAGCCTGCACAGTAAAGGCCAAAACCAGTAAATGAACAATCTACATAATGAGGAAAAGATTTTACCTGGCATTCTCTGATTTCTATAATATATGAAGAACACCCAAAGTTAGATCCTCTAAAACAAAAGACCTAATAAATAATAGGCTGTTGAAATGAATAAACAGTTCCCAGAAATACATAAATGGGCAATCAGGACCTGAAACTTGTTCAGAATGATTGGCCATGAGGCAAATGCAAATGAGCACAATATTCTTTTTTTTTTTTCTTTTCTTCTTTTTTTTTTTTTTTTTTTTTTTTTTTTTGTGGAACCGGGGATTGAGCTCAGGCCCTTATGCTTGCCAGGGAAGCACTTATTCCACTGAGCCATCTCCCTGGCCCAAATAAGGACAATACTGAGGCAATATTTTCCTCAAGAAAGAAGTTACTAAGAATTGAATGAAAATAAATGCTATTGTGGCTGTGAGAAAAAAAATATCCCTTCTAGGTGTGGGGAATGTGAACTCATACAGCCCCTATAGAGATCCACACAGTGCTCTCGAGGCAGCGATTCCTCTCTAGGTATCTTCTTGTAAGAGTTGGACATGTCCTAGCACAGTGATGCAAGTGTGTCAGTGTCTGTAGCAGCATGGCTCAGAGTGCCCAAATAGTGGGAGTGGCTTTCATGTCCATCAACAGCTGAGTGGGTGAAGAAACTGTGGCATTTCACACAAAGGAGTATTGCTGTGTCATGAAAAAATGAGTATCTTAGTGGATCACCCTAAGTCCATAATGTTTAATAAAATAAGTCAGACACACAAGTATAAATACCACCTGCTTTCTCCTTTATGCAAAGAATACAGCATAAAAGAAGAGTAAGCTAAAAGTATTATGGAATAAGGAGGCGGATCTTCAGAAGGAAAGAAGAACCAGGGATGGAGATAAGAAAGAGAAAGGAAGTGGGTATAAAAAGAATTAAGATGTGTTATGCACAGGTGCCAGCTTCCTACAAAAATGGGATTATGTACAAAAAATACATTATAATAAATACAGAAAATATTAAAAGTAAAAGAATGAAAGAAAAAACTACTCCAAAAATACAATGTTAAACAATAACAGATAATTAAAGGTCAAATAAAACACATATTCCCTGAAAATGTCACACGAATCCTAGGAATGAGCCCAACCACTCTTTCTCTGCAGGCTGTGTCCCTTCCCACATTCACCTGAGCCTTCACATTTCTAAATTCACCTGCGTGACTTCACAGCTGCCGAAGACCATGGCAGTGTCGGAGGGGACAGGCAGAGGTGAGTGCAAATGACAGTGCGGCATAAGTAGGTCTATTTTCCTCTTATTCCAACATAATGTCCTTGGGTATTTCAAAAGATTTTAAATTGTTTTAGTATATTGGTCCAGGGGTGTGGGACATGGGTGTGTATGGACGGCACATCTAGATTCCTCATCTTATCCCCTGTTCCTTCTCTCTCTGCCCTTTCAGTCTTAAATATTTTATTTTCAAGGTTCTAATTAAATATTAATTTTTATATATCTCTTTTATTCCTATTTAAAAATAAATTACCCAGCTACATGGACAGAGCATACTATTATCAAGGAAAAGGGACAAAGTTTCATAGGGCAGAGTACAGTGATCCAGGGTTATGTTAATATGTGTATTAGCTTTTCTCTTTACAGAATCTGAGAGGGGCTTGGAAGGGGAAGATGGTGAAATTCACCATGATTTATTGAGCTGAGCAGACTGTGGTCCGTTATACTGAAGTAGTGGTTCATTCAAATGAGGCACTAATTAGTTCTGTGGCCCGCGCAAGTCACTTAACCTCCCCAGATCTCAGTTTTCTTATCTACAATATGAGAGTGTTGAATTCAATTATGCCTAAAATCCTTTCCATGTCTAAGATTCTATTAAAAAAAAAAAATTAAAGGTCTTTGGGGACCCAGAGTGATAAGTGCCATCCTCATCTATTAAAAAGGAAAATATGAATTTATCAAATTGGTTCAGTTAACTTTAAACCTCAGTCGAGCAAAAAGTCTGAATAAATTGATTTGAAAAGTATGAAGAAATTGATTAGACATACCGAATAAAAATCAACCAGGTTATGTGAGCTTCAGTCCAATTTAAAATTCTATGATGTAGCGATAACTAATAGTTTTAAAATATGACTTTGACCCTCAGAAACTTGTATTTTTATGAAATGGTTAAGAAGTCATGCTCAGGATAATCTTTCCTTGCATTTATAAACACATGGATGATGGACCTGTGGTATTCCTTTTTCCATATTATAACAAATAATCTTGTAATTTTGAGTTGAGAATTGCTTCTCTGTATTATTCTCCTTTTCCAAAATCAACAGCTACTCTTTCTGAATCTTCCTTCTTTCATGACCTCACCTTTCTTGATGAATAGTTGATGCACTGTGTCTACTTGAGAAGTTTAGAAGCTTATCAAGCAATTCACAGGGAAGCCGGTATTCTTACTTTGTAAACATCATCATCCTATGCAAGAGAAGGACAGGGACACTGGTGTGAGTGCTACACCCTCCATGGGTATGGGAGTCTGATAGCATGCTTATACTGCCAGGGTGGAAAGGAGGCTTATCCCCCACTTTGGTCTTGTAGCTTTTGCTGCCTCTGAAACCTTGATCTGATGCCTCTGTGTGATGCCACCCTACCTTAGTGCCAGCTGATTATGTTCTAAAACTTCCACATCTGTGAGCTAAATAAGCCTTTATTTCCTTAATTTGAGTGTTGGATCTTTTGTCTTAGCAAAGAAAGAAAAGTAACTATGACAGAATTTGGTACCAGAAGTGGGGTCATTGCTGTGACCATACCTGGCCGTGTGGTTCAATACACTTTGGATATGACTTAGGGGAAGAGCTTGGAAAGTTTCAGATATGTTATCTGAAAGGCAGGAGCTGGGATGTCCTAGGATGTTCCTTTTGAGAAAGTCTGGTGGGAGCTCAGAAGGCCAGAAGGCTGATAGAAATCCTTCTGGTAAAAGCCATGTGTAGGAGGTTTCTCTTGGGAAGAAGGGGGTCCTGACCTCCAGATGCTTTGTGTCATGGCTTGGCACATTGTAAGCATTTTACTAATGTCCAGAGATATCAGCTGACAGTGAGATTAAGAGCAGTGAACTAATGAATCTGGCAGAAGAAATTTCAGCACAGTGGAATCTCGAGGCTCTGTTATGGTTTTTGCTGGGAGCTCTAAGCCAGATCTATGCTGTGAGTCAAGAGCAAAAAAGGATGATTTAAAATGTGAGCTTGGCCAGAAAGGAAGCTCCAGGAAAGCTAAGCACAGCAAAGATAGAACAGAGGAGGGCTTGACTGCTGAGAAGAAAGAGGAAAATAGAAAAGATCGCCTGAGGGTATCACTAGAAACAGAAAGTCTCCACCCATTAGAACCTCAAAACTGCAGAAGTGAAAGATTTGCTTTGAGTAGAGAGCTGCAAGGAACCATGTTCCAAGAATGGCAATTGGATTCAAAGTGCCCCACCATCCAGCATTGGACCCCAACAGCTAAGAGAGAGGGAAGCCTGGCTATTGCTCCAACTGAAGCAGACCTTGGTATCATCCACTTGGTGCTGGTTTTAGGTACATGAAGAATGCACTAGTTGTATGTTTCCGAAGCTCCCACACTTGTTTCAGAAGATCTGAAACATCGGGCAGTGTGCCCCTGGGAGAGCAGTGTGCAGAGCTGTGAATCCAAAGGTGCAATGGAGACTCCAGAAGTTTGGAGGAGCCAGGCAGGTGGGTCATCTCAAGAATCCTACAGGATGGAGCAGAGCAACCCCAAGCAAGAAGCCACTAGAGCTACAATCTCCAGAAGTGTCACAGGGTGGAACTGCAAAAACTCTCTGAAGCTCACAATGTATCACAGTTTGCCCCAGATAATGGACATGGAACTGTAAGACTTAAGGTTTGTGCTGCAGGAGTTTGGACTTGCTTTGCTCTCAATCTTTGCATTCCTTCCCCTGTTGGTAACTTTGGGAATAAAATTGTTTATCTTGTGCCATTAAATGTTGGAAGTCTTTAAAATTGGTTTCACTTATACAGGGGCTTACAAGTAAGAGTTTGCCTTAAATATCAGAGAAGACTTGAGACTTGGACTTTTCAGCAAATCTGAATCCATTAGGATGTTGACAATTTTTAGAGATGAACTAAATGCTTCTTGTACAAAAGGATGTGCATGAGTCCTTAGGGGGGCATAATTATGTGATTCTAAAGTAATATAGGGTTGATAGACTTAATACTGGCTCTTAGGGATTGTTAATCTGTGTTAGAATGTTCAAGTTGTGAAATGCGCAAGAATAAACCTATCTTTGTGTCTAAAAAAATCTGTTTAAAAAAAAAAAAGGTTTAAAAAATGTGCCTGGTTGCTAGGTTGACAAAGGGGTAGATTGTAATGGTTGATACATTGTGACAATTTGAGAATTTTAATTAAGCTACTGAACATAGGGCCAGGGTCTTTCTTTTGTAAATAAGCTGAGCTTCTGGAAGAGAAGGGCATGGAAATGGTATGAGTGTTGCACCTGCCCAGGGCAGGGGGAGAGACTGCTTACAATGTAAGGGAGGGAGAAAGGCTTGTTCCTCTGCCCCCCTTTTGCTCTTGCTACTTTGGCTGGCTTCTGCCACTTTGAGCTGTTGCCCCTCTCACCACCATTGTGCCTTGGAGCCAGCTGATTACAGAGTGAAACCTCCACAAACTATGTGCAAAACAAATTTTTCCTTCCTTAATTTTTAGCATCAGGTACTTGGTCTCAGCAACTAGTGAAAAGTACCTAAGACAACATTTTTCTTCTAATATCATTCAATGGCCATTTGTGTGACCCTTAACTGCTGAAATGACCTTAAATAGTTAAAGAAAATAAGGGAGAAACCAGATAGTAATAACGAAAACCATTAGTACTGATGGTGACAACATTAAGTGGAATGAAAGCTAAAAAGGAAGACACGGATCTGCGGATCTTGCGGATCATGTTCTTAGCTGCGCCTATCCTTCAGTCCTTGTTGACTAGAGGTGAGGACTGAGCTCTTCTGAAGTGGCTGGGATGGTAAGGGCTGAAACATGGAATACTTGCTGCATTTGTGAACTTGTCACTCCAACCACCAAAAAGGAATTTCAGGGGTGTTTTATTTTGAATAAACATTGGTTTTGTAGTATTTTGGGTGTGTTGGTTCACAACAAAATATTGTTCATTAATTTCACTTATTTTGCTAAGGCTTAGTGCAAATTCTAAATAATATATAATTCATTTATTTTTCTTTTACAGTTCACAAAAAAGAGGATTAAATATCATCATACCTAAATACCTAGGCATTAATAAATATTTTAGTTAACAATAAAAATCTCCTCCCAGGAGCTGAAATTATAGGCATGCACCATCATGCCCAGTCTCAATTGCCTTCTCAAAACGCCCTGGGAATAGAGCAGACAGGGCAGACCTAAATTCTGCTATTATAATGGTGCATGACCTGCTTTTTTTTTTAATGCCTTTAATCCCATCAATCTGGGAATTTGAGGCAGAGCAATTGCAAGTCTGAGCTCAGGAGAGACAATTTAGTGACCAAGCAAGATTCTGTCCCACTGACATCACAAAGACAAGACTGCAGATGCAGCTCAGTGTGAAGGTACTGGATTCAATACCCTGTATCTTAAAACATAACAAAGCAACAAAAGTAATCTCAAATGTGCATTGCTGTATTTATAAATTATAATATAAATACTTAAGGTAAAATACTTAATTTTTAATTATATTGGAAACCTTATATTACTCATGAAATTAGAATATATTCTTTAACATCATATCAATAAATGTCTTTGCTAGATATGTTTTTGATGTCCACATTTTTGAAAGGCATAGTTAAGTGTATATATTCACATGCATTCTGTTCTGACCCAAATTCAATAAAATGAAAATAAATTTCCTTGGATGAATACATGAACTTGATCCTGGAAATTTAAAAGGCATATGGACAGAGTGGGGGGAAGAAGGACCTGAATTGTACCATGCTCCTATACCAATCCCATACCATGACTAAAATCATTATGCACTGCAAATATATGCTAACAAAAACTTTACAAAGGAAAAAATAAATTTTTAGATGTTAGAAGGCAGAGTCACGGCTGGTCAGATAGCTCAGCAAACTAAAGAGCCTGCTTGGGCAGAACGCAGTGGCTGGGCTTCAATACCTCATGTGCTGTGTTAGCCCTGCCCCTGAGGCACTCTGAAATGGTGAATGAGACCAGAGCACTGGTGCACACCTGTAATCCCAGCACTTGAGAGGCTGAGAGCAGGGGAATCACTATGAGTTCAATCTATGTAGTGAGACCCTGTAGATTAAATACATTAAAATTAAATCACCTTTGTATAACAGATAATGTAACAATTAAAATAATTGTCACCACCCATGTGACAACACCTCAAATATTGACTATTCAACCACAAATGAGCAATTTTTTTTTTTTTTTTTTACTTTTTTTCTTTTTGGCAGAACTGGGGATTGAACTCAGGCCCTTGTGCTTGCCAGGGAAGTGCTTTGTGACACTGAGCCATCCCTCCAGCCTCTAAATGAGCATTTTAAAAGTGGAATAATGGAGCTGGCAAGATATCTTAGTGGACTAAAGTGACTGCATAGGCAAGCTTAGGCAAGCACCAGGACCGCCCCCAGGTCCAGGGTGGGCTTAGCTGCTAAGAGTCCCAAAGTACTGGCATAAACCTATAATCCTAACAATAGGCTGAAAGCACGATTTGAATGTCTGCATGACCATACGTGAGAGAACTGGGTTTACTTAGCATCGTATTTCTATGTGTCTAGTGAAAATAAATGAGCTGCAGCGTGTACAATAGAGGACTATGGATGGATAAAGAAATCCAAATATTTGTGTGTATCCTTGACATACTGTCTTCATCCTTTGCTCAACACAGAAGCAAATTTCCTCATTTACTGGAAATTTGAATTTTAAAATAATCTATAGTTGTTTTTTATTAGATTCAGTCTTATTATTTCAATTTGAAGAGTAAAAGACAAAAGTAACCAGATATGTCACTGGGTTAAAGTGCCTGCATAGGCAGAGTAGGAACTGGAGTTTGATCCCCAGCACATTGTGCTCACGCCACCCCCAGGGCTCACTGGGAGGGGGACTGAGACTGAGTGCACTGGCACACACCTGTAATCCCATCACTTGGGAATCTGAGAGCAGAAGGATCACTACAAGTCCTATCTGTATAGTGAGACCCTGTAGACCCTTTACTAAACACATTTTAAATATTTTTTCAGAAGAGACAAAAGCAAGAACAAAAATCAGAAACAGTGACAGAAACAGCATAATATACAGTGACACATATGTTACAGATTTTCAGAACAAGAATAGCTGATTAACAACGGCTGATATATCATCTATTTTTATCCTCAAATCTGTTGCTCAGATTAATGGATATGACTATGTAAGTTTGGAGATAAGATTGCATATTACCGCTTCTTTTCCAGAACATTTAAATTTTTGTTGTCTCTCTTGTTTTTCTTTTTGTCTTTATTTCTTTTAAATTTATTTTGATGAGAGTATAGTAATGATTGATATGACATTAGAAATGGTAGATACTTAGAAGATCAAGATGACAAGGATTCAAGCATGAGTTTGGTATTACACATTACTGTCCTTGATGTAGTTACTTAATTGCAGATATCATCACAATAAATCTCCTGGAAGAGAAAATAGGTGGAAATCTTAAAGACAGCGATAGGCAAACAGTCCTGAACAAAAATCAAACTACACAGGAAATACTTGAAAGAATCAACAACTCTTACTAAGAAATTTCCGCATGTCAAAGGAAACTACCAAAAGAGTGAAAATACAACCCACACATTTGGAAAAAAATCTCAACCAATAGTTATACAGATGAAAGTCTTCTATCCAGAGTATTTAAACAACTAAAAAAATTACAGCCCCCAAACTAAAGACTCAATCCAAAAATGGGCACCTGAGGTGAATATATACTTTTGAGGAGAAGAAATACGAGAAGCAAATAATTACCAGGAAAAAATGCTCCACATCACTGGCCCAATTGAGAAATGCAAATTAAAACAACACCGAAAATAACCTATATTTAAATAAAACAAAATAACCTATAATTTCTTGGAACACCAAGTCCTGAGAACCAGAATAATGGCGCCTTGTTAAATCCAAACTTCGCACTATTTTCTTTCAAGATACTCATGCATTCATCTGAAATAAAAGTCTGTGACTCATGAGTAATTGCCTATCAACCCACTAATAATTTGCTATCTACAGTAGGTGATGTGTAGTTACACTATGATGTATCTGCTTACAGTGTTGTTCAACTATACTTTTAATCTATAGTATAGAGAGCTGTTTTTAATTAAGCAAAGTCTCGTTTTTATTTATGTGTAGTTTTCTTGGTATTTTTTTTCTTTCAGTAGAGAGAGATCATATTTATAAATTCAATTCTCCGGAGCATTTATTTTCAAATCATATGACCTGCAGCAGACTTCAGAGATAATGGAACCAAGTTTTTTTTTTTTTTTTTTTTTTTTTTTTTTTTTTTTTTTTTTTTTTTTTTTTTTTTTTTTTTTTTTTTGTATTATAGATACCAAAACTGAGATCCAGAGAAGGTAGGGGACTTAAGTCATTGCAAAGTCATTAGGCAGTTGTAAGTTTTTCTGACCTCAATCCTAAGTGCATAGTCCTATAAGCTTTGCTTAAATATGCACATTTTAAACTTTCCTCTCCTCACCATCATTGCAATTGCTTTACCTCAGCACATTACCTTCTTAGGAAAAGCCCAGAGTAATTTCATTTTATCAACTTTTCCCACTTCTAGTTATGACACTGTACAGCTATTGAACATACACAGAGCATGCTCTTTCCCTTTTCCATCCTCCCAAGTTAAATATTATTAAGCAATAGTCTTTTATAAGTGTGATCACATCACAAATATGAAAGTTGGTTCTGTCTACTTGTACATTTTAAAATCTGAGGAAATGGTACCATGAAACACTAAGAATCATGATACAATAAAACATAGATGCTGTGTGTATAGAAGATGACTTATATTTTTAATTTACAAAAATAGTTACAAAAAATAAATTTTAGATGAAACTAAGAAAAATGTGTGAGTTAGATATAGAGATGAATAGAAAAGGAATCTTTGTGCTCTTGTCATAGAGGTACTCTATGCGGTTGTTTACTTTTATAAAGCCTGTGAGCTATTGTTGTATGTCGTGTAGATTTGATGAAATCTACCTGAGAACAGATGGATGACAGGTTGAAAATCATTGTTTTGTGGCCAACTTCCTTCAGCAGGGTTTCGGGATCAGCTGAGCTGGACTGCAGTGCTGAGATATCATTGTATGAGAAGCTCTCCACAGAGCCAGCTGTGTAGTTTTTGTACTCAGAGGCCACAGAAGGAACATCCCAAGTTTGAGGCTGGTGTGGGCAATTTAGTAACTTAGGGAGACCCCACATTAAGATGAAGAAAGAAAGGGGCACTAGAAATATAGATCAATGTGATAACTCTGGGATCACTCCCCAGTGTTGTGGGAGGGGGTGCTCAGTGAGTCTAAGATATTGGAGAGATGGAGGTGACATTTGCTAATGCATTCAATTTTTATTTCACTTGCCTGAAATGCTTCATCAGAGACAAGAAGGCAACTGGGTGGAGAAAACTTATCTCCTTCTGGAACAGAGTTCATCTGTCTTTGTCCTCCTGTTTTCCAAGATTATGGCACAAACCTGCTTCTCTTTACTGGAAGCCACTGAATAAGTGATAATGCAAATAATAGGAAATGGAAAGTATAGAGTAGATAGTGTTAAATACTAATGGTAGGTAGATAGATCCATGATAGATAGGGTATTCTTGGATGGAAGAGCACACAGATATACATGAAAGATATGTAGATATGAGACAGATTTTTAACAATATATAATACTTTGTATTTTTTATAATTCTGTTAGATGATATATTATAGAACAGTTTATGCCATCTTCTGATTCCCTTGATAACAAAATGCCTCTTCAAATTTTGAGAGGCCATTTTCTGTGTTTCAGACATTGTATCAGTCAGATAGTTAATGATACATTGAAAATTTCCCCTATTAAGTCATTACATACTAATTTCATTTTTTTAAAGGAGCGTACAAATTAGAATTAAGGAGGCTGGGGAGATGCCTCAGTAGAATAAGGGTTTGCCTGGCAACTGCAAGGGCCTGAGATCAATCCCTGGTTCTGCCAAAAAAAAAAAAAAAAAGTTGACCAATATTTAAAAAAATACAATAAAAACAGAAAAAGCTACAAGTGACACAGAATTTTATTTAACAAAGTAATATGAATTTCACTTACTTGTTGCAAGTCTTCCAAAAAGTTTTTCAGATATATGCATGTAACACTAGAAGAAAAAATGAAAAAATGTATAAGAAATTAAGAGAAAATGTACAATTGTAAAAAGGAGACAAAACAAATTCAAGTGTTAACTTAGACTTCTTTCCATAGAAAAGCAGAAATGCACAGTACAGTTGTCCAAGCCATCCTGCTTACATACATAGGTAAATCTCTTTCCCCCACTCCCTCTCCTGTCCTTCTCCTCAACTCAGTAGCTCTTCCATTTTCAATAAATTCAATCTTTTTACCAATATCTATTGTAACTTTCAGATTCTATTTTTCTCTTTCAGATTCTCACACTAAGGAGATAATGCAATATCTGCACATGGGGTTCTGATTCACTTCACTTCAGAGTATGTTCTCTAGTTGCAACCATTTGCTGACAAAAGATGGAAATTTATTTTATTTCATAGGTGAATAATACTCTATTATGTAAAAATATCCCATCTTCTTTACTATTTTTTTGTTTGATTGTTTACTTAAAATTGGTGACAGAAGTAAACACTGGTTCCAATGACACATCAAATCACGTACGTTTGACTCACTTTCAAATATAGGTCATTGACTTTTGTCATTGTTACACAATTCTTTGGTGTTTGTCATTTGGATAGTGCAGCTGCCAAACAATACTTTTCACAAAGTTAAAATATTAAAAGTGGTTTGAGTCATTATGATCAGTTAATAACTACCACCAATATGCCAAAACATTTACCTGGATATTTTGACTTTTTTTTTAAAATGTGTTTGGTGGTTTTGGGGTCTCCATCTTCTTTATCTATTCTTTGGTTAATGGGCATCTGGGTTGTTTCCAGGATTCATCTATGACAAATCGCACTACTATAAACATAGATGAACATATATAATTGTGGTATGAGGCTTTAAGTTCTTCTGGAGAAATAACCAGCTGCAGAGTATCTGGCTTTAATGAGATCTCCAATCCTATCTTAATTTTATGAAATGATTCAGGCAGGAGGTGGGAGATGACCATCATAATAATTGCATGTAAGTGTAAAGACACAAATTGTGTCTATTGTACTCAAATTTAACATTGTCACAAATATGGACAGCTAATCCTAGATTTAATTTGTAAATTAAAATTTTACTGTTTGCTTGCTTTGGAGGAGCAGGCTCACTATATTTGTTCTGCTCACTTCAGAACTCGGGCTCTAGTTATCTTCCTGCCTCAGCCTCAGAACACTTAAAACTGCTTTGAACAAGCCACTGTGTTCAGGGTGCAATTTTTAACATTATCTCACAATTAACTTCATGTAGATAATTAATCTGTGCAATTATGTAATTTCACCAAGTTCACCTTGAAATTTTATTCCCTTTTTATTACAATTCATGGGGAAAAATGTAACTCTTCCACTTTAGCTTGGAATTTGTCAAAAATACAACCTTTAGCATTTTATTCAAGTTATTCTGAAAGGATCCACCAATCTGAACACAATCATGAAATTAGTTTGGACAGTTTTGAAAGAAAACAATTTGGGTGAAAATAAATAAAAACAGAGCTCTGAAGACAAAGGGAAACTTTAAAATATTAGCAAATAATGTATCTAACTGAAATTTTAAATCAAAATTTACTTGGATAAATGTAGTTCTCACAGTGACATTTTTCTCTCAATAATTTATTTTCCCATGTTGTTCTTTGACTTTACAGATAATCATTTCTTGTTGTAAGTGGAATTCTCTTAAAAGGATTCACTCTATCTATGTATCTATAACATAATTCGCACTAAAAAGAACATCGAAGAAGTTTTGAAACTTTTATTTCTGCAAAAAGTATGCATATTGCCTTATTTATATGTTTCCAAGAAACAGTAATTTCAAATATCTGTTATAAATCAAATACTCTACCTATTTCTAAAAATCATTTCATATAAATTTTTCAACAAAATTATTTTCAAAAAATTCTTTAGTATTAGCAGACTAGGGCCAGCCTGGTAGCTCAGGGTGCTAAAATGCCTGCTTAGGCAGAGTGCAGCGGCCAGAGTTCGACCCCCAGCCTGATATGCTGGCTGCCCAGGGAGGCACAGTGAGGCGTGCTGGCACGTGCCTGTAGTCCCAGCACTTGGGAGGCTGAAAACAGGAGAATCACTTCAAGTCTGATCTGCACAGAGAGACCCTGTAGACTCTAGACCCTGTCCTAAATACAGAAAAATAAAAATAAAAATATTAGCAGACTAAACTGTCTGGATATCTGTAATTTATTCTAAAATTTTTACTCATAAGTTAAAAAAAGGAAAAATCACACAGTGATTTATTTCTCCATATAAGGTAGTGTAATACTTAAATGCATCAAATAGAAGTTTCATTTTTGTCTGGCAAGAGACATAGTCAATGTCAGTACTCACTGGGCCAGCCCCAATTCTGCCATACTCAGCTCAGACGTAGATGAGAGTTTTTCCATGTTTCCGCTTCCCTTTCCCCATCTCCTTGCACACCTGCGGTATCGCGACTCTGAATTGCAAAGCCACGTCGTGTTCTCTCCTGTAGCACAGGGAAGACTCACCTCTCCCACGGCAACACCCCAAGGGCGCACCCACTTGCTGAGGAGTCACAGCATCCAATAAGCTCAGTGCAAAATGCCAGCGCAAATGGGACCGGAGAGTCTTTCCACCATGAACTTCATTAGCAATGATAATTATCCGAGACTCTGGTGATAAATAGAGCTGCACTTCTGATCAGTGCGGTGAAGAAGAGAAGCGACTAATTACACATAGAGAGCCTTGGCGCTCCTGGAAAACGTAGCAGTGCTGTACTCAACTCTGCCACCTGGATATCTCATCGCCTAATATAGCATAAGTGTGCAGATGAAGCAATGACATCTTCCCACAGAAGACATTTTGGGGAATGGTCCAGGACTACCCGCTTGGGGACCCCTCCTGTCCCTCTCTCAGACAGGAGCTTTCTTACCCTCAATAAATACATTCTGCTAGAACAAAAGAAAAAAAGAAAAACCTCCAGATGATTATGGCTAGCAGATGGCTTGATGTGTAGTAGGAAGGCATAGGATTGGGTTTGAATTCTGGTTGGCTGGGTCCTGCCCCTGCCATTTTAGAGCTGCACACCCCACTGGGAACCATTTCCCCTCTCTGCATCTTATTGCCTTTCTTGTAAGGCATGGATGCCTATCAACTTTATCAGCCACACACACTTGAAATGAGTATTGGGCAATAATTTTGTACAAGAGATATACGCAGTGAATTGCACTTCACACCACCTTATTGTCTTTTGTCTATGACAGAATAGAGAAGGTTATTTTCATCAGGAAATCAGCAGTCTCAGCAGCAGTACTTTATGCAGTGAGAGTCCCGTGGAAGAGAGGGAAGCTCTGGGACCAGTGTGCAATTCAGAACTTAAAGCCTCACAGTCAGTTTCTAAATCAGACCACTGACTAGACAGAAGACAAGAGTAAGAAAACAGACTTGGCAGGGGCAGCAGGAACAATGTCAGCCTCACCCTGGTACTGTCCAGACAGCCTGTGTTCTGTGGTGGCTGGTACCTTCTCAGACTGTAAGTCAAACATTTTTAATATGAAGTGGAAATTTTCAAACAATTATATGAAATATATTTTGATACAGTTCTACAAGAACCAATTATTTCCCAGAATGTTATATAACACATGACAATGAACAATGGAGTCATTGTTTTGCCAACATAGTGTCAAAACAAAAGTGTGTAGAAGGTCCTCCTCCTCCTATCACAAGGCAGACTTGGAGGCCAGCATTGAAATGTGGAGTCATCCATAATGCTATGCACTTTGAAAGCACTGAAGCATCTTATAAAATTACCTCCTAAATTTGACTAATATAATCACCCTCCAAAAATTTATTTATAAGATGGCATGCTGTTAGAAAAGCTTGAGGGCCAGGAAGAAGGCTCACTGGAATAAGGCCTTCCTGGCAAGTGTAAGGGCCTGAGTTCAATCCCCAATTCCCCCCCCTAAAAAAAGCTTTCTTTTAGGGGTTGGAGGAAATAATATGTGCTTATATTTCTAAAACTTTTAGTCTTTTTTTCTGTATTTTAGGAAAGGGTTTATAGGGTGTTCAAGGTCTCACTACTACACCAAACTTTCAATGATCTGCCTGTTTACAACCTCCCAAGAGCTGAGATTATAAGTGCACTCCACCACACACAGTCTCAGAAAAATTTTAGTCTTAAAACAGCTTATAATGCTCATCTGTTTATTCATTTAATGAATAATAATAACAGAAAACTCAGATATAAGAAATAAACTAATTAAGATTAATCAAAGTGTGAAACTCCAAAAAGCTTTAAAATGGAAAGAATTGGGTACTATTGTTCTCACAGTAGAAACTCTTAACCTGAGCTCACTACTGTAAGTTTCACATTACATCTGCCTCTTTCATTCTACACCCACAGCAAAACCATATATCTATTAAGAGCACACTTACAGAGATACATTAATATTTTATTAATGATTAAAAAAACTCAATAAGTTTGTTGGTTTTTTTGTAGAACTGGGGATTGAACTCAGGCCCTTGCACTTGCCAGGGAAGAGCTTATTCTACTGAGCCATCTCCCTGGCCCCTAAGAAATGTTTTTGAAAAACTCAAATGTAAAAAAAAAAAAACTTCCAAAATATAATAAGCAGGCAATGAATTTCAGCCTCATCAGAAGGTCTCAGTCTCCTTTGTTTGTTCATATTTTATATTTGCAGCTAATTACTTGCTTAGAGTTTTCATCAAGGCTTTCTTGTGCATAAAATCCTTGTGGAAAGAGCGTGGGCTAGGAGTGAGCTGCAGGGAATCCTGTGCACTAACACCCATGGGGCAGTACTTATGCCCTGCGGCCTGAGAAAAAAACACCTCTCAGACACTAACCAATTACCATATTCAAATATTTTGTAGGCATGAATTAATGCTTAGACAATTGTTTAATTGAAATTTAAAGTCTGAGTTACACAGAAAAAATTTAAAAGTACGTAAGAAACACCCAAAAGCACAGCTTGAGAAAAGTGAACCACTAAGGTAAAGACACTTATTAAAGAATAAAAATGTTAAGAAGAAGGCAAAGCTAAAGAGAATTCTAGAGTAGGACTCATGAAGCCAATATATTCCCTGTATCTATATATAAAAATGCATTCAATCTAATTAGTAAGTCATTAATTATAGATAAAATAAGTTTCAGCTCTAAACAATAGCCAAAGCATCTCTTAAGCAACAGTTACTAATTGCTTTTGGTATTGTGTACTTAAAATTACTACAATATGAAAAGATTAAAATAAACAACTGAGTGGTAGAAAGTGACTCATGGGATAGGACATAGCAAAATCGGAGCTGGTCTTAGCAGACACAAATGCCAACCATAACACCTGAAAGAAGCACAGTTGAACAAAACTGCCAACTCTAAATATCCTGGAATTCAAAACCATCAACATGAAGCTCAGAGACACAGAGCCTACAAGGTCAGGGCGAGAGGGAGAGAAGCCAGTCTTTTTCTAAAGGAGATATACCTGCTATTGACCCTGAGACCAGAGAGGAAGTTCCCCTTTGAGATACGGTTAAGAAGAGACTCTTCCCTATGGTGACTGATGTCCTCAAGAATATAGAAGCAAAGGGAAAGCCAGAAAGGCTCTTGTGATTGTGTCTTTTAATTTCTAGAAGTCAAACCAGTGACCACAGGCCTGTCTGAGTTCCTTTTCACCTGGCTGAGATAACACACCCACAATTGAAGGGAGGAAAATTGTATTTGGCTCACAGCTTGGAGAGGTTTCTGTCCATTGTCAGCTGGCTCCAAGACAGAGTGGCGTGGCACAGGGACATTGCAGAGGAGAGATGGTTCCTGGTGAACAGAGGGCAGCAAAGCAAGCAGGGGATGGCCGCAGCCTCTGTCTGTCACTTGTATGATTTGGACACTTATGGCACTTAGGGCTAGCAGCACTCATGCCCTTAGTCCTTGGCCCATGAGCCTGACATTGCACCATGAATCAATCCCGTCATCACACACTCTTACCCAGTCACCTCTGAAAAGCCTCACTTGTGACAGGCTGTTGGGCAGCACCTAGACACAGCAGCAACGTTCAGCCTTGGCCTCCCAGAAACACACATATGTCCCTCTATGCGAAACATTTAGTCTATTTCTAAACGTTGTCAGAGTCTTTACAATTTCAGTACTGCTAAAATGTCCAATTCCAAGCTCCCTGGGATTCAAGGCAAGCTCTTAGCTACAAGCCTGTAGAACTAAAAGGAAAGTTAAATGCTTCCAACATGCAGTGGCTCAAGACAGAAGTTTCCATTTTCACAGTTACAAATGGGGATAGCAAGGAACAGAAAGAAAGCAAAATAGACATCCAAAAGGGAAACACTAACTCCTACAGTTCCATTTCCGGCATTTCTGGCAGTCAGGGGCAAGCTGTACACTCCCAGGGCTGGGTGCCCCCATCTCCCATGGCACTCCTGCAGATGGTAGCTCACTTGGCTTCCTTCTTAGGCTGCCTCTTCACCCTCCATGCAATTTTCCTCAGGACATGCATGTTCCTGGATGGGCCAGACTTCTGAATTCTGCACACAGCTTCCCACACTGCCCTCCAAGGGGTACACTGCCCGGCCTCCCAGGGCTTCTTCTGAAATCTCTGCGGAAGCCTCCCTGACCCCATGGCTCTTACAGTCTGCATAGGCCTAAAGCCAGCACCTGGATAGAGGATGCCAAGGTCTGCTTCCTGCCGCAGAGGTAGCCAGGCTTCCTTTTCTCAGGACTGGAGGAGGCCAGTGCCTCTGAATTAAACCTCCAGGAACGACTTCCCTCAGCCCTGCCATCCTGAAACACGGAGCTCTGGGGCTTCTTTTCAAAGCCACCTCATTCAGTTTTGCAATTTTGAAAGTGCAAAGGGTGGAGTTCTGATTTTAGTGTTTTTTTCTTTTCTTTTCTTTTTTAGGCTCTCTTTTTGTTTTCCTCTTTTGAAATACTTGTTCTTGCTAGTCTTTTCAGTGGCCAGGTTTTGTTCTGTCCATCTTTGCAGGCCACAACTATTAGAGCTCTAGGTAAAGCCCCCAACATGGGCCATGCCACTGGCTCAACATTTGACTGCCTTGACATTTATTGTGCTTGATTAATTAGCCCCCCCTCCCCAAATCAGTCTCAGGTAAAGTCTCTGGATGCAAGCGAACTGTAGGTGAACTTTCTGCCAAAGCACAACACACATCATCCATTGTCCAGCAGCTAGTGAAGCCCTTCTTCCCAGCAGAAATCGCTCAAGCCTGACCTTTACTTGCAGAATTTCTTTCTTTCTTTTTTTTTTTTTCTTTTTATTTTTTAACGAAGGGTCTCCCGGATGCTCAGGGTCTCACTACTAGACTGGACTTGGAGTGATTCTTCTGTTTACAGCCTCCCAAGTGCTAGGATTACAGGCACGATCCCAGTCTCAATTGCTGGCTCAGCAAGCCCCAGGGGCAGGGCCCAAACTGCAGGCCCAAGAACTGAACCCCACCCCCAGCTACCTGTTTGCAAGCACTTTAATGCACTGAGCTATTTGGCCAGCCCTTACTAGCAAAATTTTTATCAGACTCCTGGTCTTTTGAACTCTGACCATAATCCTCAATCAAGTACAAACTAAGTCTTCTAGCGCTACTTATTCAGTGGACATTTCCAACCCTTTCTGAACTCTTCCCGTAAGCCATTCCCAAAAGCTCCTGAACAAGATGGTTAGGTGTAGCCACGGCAATGACCCCACTTCTTTGGTACCAAGTTCTATTTCAGTTATTGTATCTTATTACTGAGAGAAAAGAGCCAACACCAACAAGTGGAGAGATAAAAGGTTTACTTAGCTCACAGTTTTCAGAAATCTCAATTCATAATCAGCTGGCTCCAAGGCCTGGCAGACAGATGTCACAGAAGTGAAACAGTTCACAGCAGGCAGAAGGCAGTAAAGCAGGGGTGCTCTCTGTGCCCCTTCTATTGATCCAGGCTCCTGGAGGCCAGGGGCACTCACGCCCCTAATCCTACCCCCTTCATTCTAGCACTGCACCCAGAGTCAGTTCCAGCCAATTCCAGGCTCACACCCTCTAGACAGGGCGCCTCTGTAAAGTCCCACCCATGACGGCATGCGACTCAGTAACAGCCTCTGCGTGTGGGGGCCACACCAATGCTCTTCCAGTGCCCATCTCCCTGGTGGCCTGGAGTCCATACTCAGTATGTCGGGATGGGAAGGATAATAATTATGTGTTGAGAGGGTGCTCATCTCCACGAAAGGGATGCCTTTATGTCATTATTTCCCAGGTTACAGGATTAAAATCCAGGAAAAGTAATTTCTCCAATTAGGCTTAAGTCAAACATATTCTATACTTTTTTGTAAAATTTGACACAGAATTCAAACAGTGAGATGATCTTGTGATCTTTCTGTGTCCCAGAAAGAGAGTTTCCATGGGAAGTTTCTGTGTTGAGGTACTTTTTTTCCCTCACTCCCCTGCCCCCCTGAATCTGTGCTTCTTCTTCAGCCCAAAGAAGTAGTAGCACTAACAAAAAAAAAAAAAAAAAAAAAAAGAAGAAGAAGCAGTAGCATTTTTATCTGTCCTTATTCTTTGTCAAGGATCACTTTGAAAACTTCAAAGGCCATGTTTGGAAAATGGAAATTGCTTTCATTTTTATTCCTTTTTTACTTAAAGTCAGCATGAAGAAATGGCACTCCTTTTAATCCAAGAAAAATGCTTTTAGATGAACTACAAAGTGATTTTCTTTTTCCAGGAATGAATTAGAAGCAACGTGGAGGAACTATTATAGATAATGCACTGACACAGTAGGTGACTAAAACACAACTCATAGAAATCACAATGTCCTCCACCAATTTAGCCCTTACAAATCTGAGATACGACATACTCAGTAGAAGCTTGAAGGGCAACAATAATATTAAATAATATACTGAAAACTGAGGCACCTAATTTTCCTCTTAATATCTGTAAGTTGACATGCTGTTAGAGGCTGCAGAATAGTAATTGAATGATTGAGGGTGACCCGATTTTAAATGAAATACTTTCTGATTTATCAATACTTGTTAGTGCCCATTTTTTTTTTCCTACTATCACTGGACTGTTGTGGAGAAAGGAATATGGAAAAACTGTTTGAAGACCACACCACATCCGGCGAAGGCTGTCCTAGCAACTAAACTTTCCCACTCATACTGCGTTCACTTATTTAAAGGCAGCAGCCAATCACCTAGTTGAAAACTGGGCCCAAAGAAACAGGATACTTCCAACTTTCACCTCAGAACTAGAAAATGACACTGCGACTCTTGCTTCATATGTTTCAAGTAGTCTTGTACAAGTCTTTGTGCAGCTTTCTTTTGATAATCTATTTTATCAATATGCTACCTTCTTTGGCTAGATGGTTTCAACTGGAAAGTCTTAAATTTAAAATTATCAGTTTGCCTTTTATTGCTCCCTGAACAACATTTCAGATTAATTTTAGTGAAGTAATACACAAAGTCTTCAAAGTTTATATATTATTGTATAAACTAAAATACCAAGACTGATATCAATACATTATTTTAGCACAACTGATTAGATAACATTTGAATCTCAATAAAGATTTTATTATGCTAAGCTCAGTTACTCTTGTCTGTAATCCCATCTCCTCAGGAGGCAGGGCTGAAAGGTCATCATGCTACTGCCAACCTGCTTAACTTAGCAAGACCCTGAACCAAATTATAAAGTAATAAAAGGCAAAGGATGTAGCTCAGTGTGAAGGATAGGGTCCAGTACCAAGGACATGAAAACATGGTACGTGTAACGAACAGCAAAAAGAAATAAATAAACCATTTTCCATAGATGCTTAATCTTTATTTTTTTCTGAATGTTTAACTGTTTATATATTTTCAATTAATATGTAGAGCTACTATGCATTTTCTCCAAATCTAAAGTGAATCTCATATTCATATTCAAATTCTAGGTTTTATAGATAGCTTGCATTTTATCCTCTATGAAATGTGGTATGGATTTTGTAAACTTAAAGCAACAAAATCTTTACAATAGCTGCAAAGACAAAGGTCTTTAATGTCTTTCTCAGAATTCTTGAATCTGCAAATGTTTGCAAATCAAGATATCATCTTTTTGTTTTCTTTTTCATTTCTAGTACTTAGGATTGAACACAGGGTTCTTGCCTTGAGCTATAGGCACTGCCTTTTTTCTCTTGAGACATAAAAGAGAGACTATGCTCACACTTGAGATTCTCCTGCCTCACCCTCCCAGTGTGCAGGGATTCAGATATGTGCCACTTCACCCTACTGTGGTACATCATTTGCAGAATACTGATTTGAATACTGTACATCACTTGGTATCACAAAGGGTTGAATACATACATATTAAATTTTTATAAATTGTGCTCACACAGATCCCTAAAGGAATCTGTTATAAAGGCAATTTATTCCTCTCCTGAATTACAGGATATTAGAATTTCTGTTTCCAGTGGATATGTGATTTGAGTCACCTGGGAAGATAGGTATGAAATGGATATTTTGAAGACTAAAATTAACACTTATTGTCTTTACCCCATTGCATAAGGTAATTATTAACCCAAGCTGGTACTAATAAAAAGCTGAATGAGTAATGGAAATTGGGCTCTTTCTAATGGGAATAAACAAAACTGCCCATGTATATTAGAAAAAGGCATAAAGACAGAGACAGAGATGGAAAAAAAAAGATAGCAAGAGGGAGTGAAGGAGAGTGAGAGAAAAGAGACAGACAGGGAGAGAAAGAGAGAAAGAGGGGCCAAGGAGATGGCTCAGTAGAATAAGCACTTGCCTGGCAAGGTCAAGGGCCTGAGTTCAATCCCCAGTTCTGCTGAGAGAGAGAGAGAATTAAAGTGAACCAATGGTTGTAATAATAATAGATAAAAATTTTATGGGCATCAAGTGTTTGCATAATTTCAAAATAGTGCTCTACTAATTTTCTTATGAATAACAAAGTAAAACTTAACAACCATGGTTGAGACACCTAGCAGTGCTGAGAAACAAGATCATACTTTATCTCTCTAACTCTTAGAACAAGCAGCATCTCCTTCCTCTCCATTTCAATTACACAGGACAAAAGAAAGACACGTTTCGCAGATCATCCATCATGCGTGTGTGAAGTGAATTTGTTCACACAAAATCTGGTGAGTCCAGACTGAGGCACCTTCTACATAAAAGGTAGCCTTTAACTCTCAAAATAATATCAAGATGAGGAACAACAAACATGACTGAGGAAATATGTGAGGTGACAGGAGAGACACAACCAGTACATGTCTCTGCAGAGCCTATAGTTTTGATAAAGATGATGTGCCACAGAATTTAGTGTAATAAAAAAGAAATTCTTGAGACTGCTGTTGTGTGGACAAGAGTGTGACTGATTTTGATGCAGATGGAATGATGCTTCTTAGTAGAAGCAATAATGGGAATGTTTCAACAAGGGAGGCAGAGGAAGGAGTTTTCTATGGCTACAAGTGGACAAGGGAAGGCAAGCTTTAGAAAAGAAATTAGGAGAAAATAGAGGTAAATGTGGCTGAGGAAGTAGAAGTTGTCAGGCCGCATTCAGTGAGAGACATCCAGGAAACAACTGTGTGTTACTGTGCTAAGTGTAAACTATAATGGATTTTAGTCAGCAGAAAACTTGACATGGTCAGTTACATTTAGAAAGGCTTAAATGGCTCATTAGCAATCAAGATGTTAGGCAGTCTCCAAGGCAAAGTGGCTTTGAGTAAAGTGTGCATGTTTCACAAGAAACAGGTCCTAGAATGGGCTGCTGATAAGCCATCTCTGTGTGGGTCTCACACAGGTCCCCTGCTAAGGGATTTCCTTCGTGAAGGATAGTTCACTTGGTCTTAGCCCAAAAGCCAAGAAGCAATGTGAAGGATGCTTCATGGGAAATATGGGAATATTTTGTTACCATAACTTTTAAAAAATACAAGCAGAGGGATAGACCACAGCTAGAATAGTACACAGCTCTCTCCCTCTGTCCTCCTTAGTTCCCCTTTCCTTTAGAAAAATTTCTTCCTATTCTACAATATCTATTATATATTTGGGTCCTTATGCATGCTGCTATTTTCTCACACTAGAGAAACAATGCGAGATTTACATGTATACCCAATTATTTTACTTAAAGGGACACCCATCACTGGTTATTTGAGAAACACAAATTAAAACAAGGCTGAGATTCCATCTCACCCCAGAAAGAATGGCTGTCATCAAGAAGTCAACCAATAAATGCTGCAAGAGCTGTGGGGAAAAAGGAACCCTTCTCCACTATTGGTGGGAGAATAGACTGGTGCAACCACTGTGGAAATCAGAATGGAGATTTCTTTTAAAAACTAGAACTAGAGGTTCCAGTCAACCCAACTAGTCTCCATGAGTTAAAAAAAAAAAAAAAAAAAAAAAAAAAAAAAACCCTCATTTTTACTACAGCAGTACTTAGTGTAATAAAAAGAAATTCTTGAGACAGCAATACATGTGCACCGATGCATACAGGGGCAGAGTCTGTAGTCGCTAAATCTTGAAAACTAACATCCAACAACCAGTGAATAGACAAAGATGATGCATTTCTTTTATACAATAGAGTCCTACTCAATAGTAACAAAGAAAGGATAAGCTTGAGACATCTATAGTAATTTTTTAAAATTTATCCTTTACTGAAAACTAAGCAAATGAGGAACAAGTCATAAAATTTATCTTAAAATCACAACAAACTAAGGGAGGTCCATAAGTAACAGAGCTGCCCAACACCATTACTATTTAGACTTTTCACTTTAAGTAAGTACAAATTTATTGTATATATCTTCTTCCAATTCTTTCTGAATAATTTTATTCATGTACAATATCAACTACAGAATTTTCATACTAAGTAAGTGTATGTTTTTATATTCTTACAGACATTTTAATATTGATCTCAGTATAATGGAAGTTTCATAGAACTAATAATTATTAAGATGATTTTAAAATCTATTTAGTAACTAAGATAGATATTGGTCCAGCCAAATAGCTCAGTGAACTGAAGCACCTGCTTAGGCAGAGTGTAGCTGCTGGGGTTCAATCCCGGTGTGCCATACCAGCTCCGCCCCTGGGGCATGTTGAGACAGCAATTGAGACTAGGCATGGTGGCATGAGCCTGTAATCTCACCACTTGGGAGGCTGAAAACAGGAGAATCACTAGGAGTCTGATCCATAGAGTGAGACCCTGTAGACCCTATACTACACACACACACACACACACACACACACACACACACACACCACATACACAGAAAGATAGAGATATTAACTAAGTTGCCACATTTTAGAGTTTAATTGATTAATTAATTTTCTATTTTAGGGAAGGGTCTCCAGGGGGTTCAGGGTCTCACTACTAGATCAGACTCGTAGTGATCCACCTGTTTACAGCCTCCCAAGAGCTGGGATTACAGGAGCTCCACCACGCTCTGCCTCAGTGCTCCCCAGAGGGCGGGACCAGTGTGGCAGCACCAGAGACTGAACCCCAGCCCCTGAGCCTGCCTGGAGGCGCTTTAATCCACTGAGCTATTTAGCCAGCTCTAGTTTATTTTATTTTAAATGTGAGCTTATCGTGTAGACATTTACTAAGCATTGTTCGATGTCAGAGAGGCAATTGTGAGAAAAAGGGACAGAAAATTCCTACATGCAGGTACAATGTGTATATATGTGAATGTGAGAGAAATTATATCTCATGACTTACATGTGACTAAATCTTGGGGAAGAAAAATAGAGAAATAAAACGTCTAAGTCACAGTGTGATTTCACATGGAATAGCCAGAGAGGTGTTGGCTTAGCACATTGTCTTGTACGGAGACCAGAAAGACCTGAAATATCAGGTGGTGTGTTGCTTTCTAATATTCCAGGGGAAAAATCGAGTATAGAGCCGGGCGTGGTGGCGCATGCCTGCAATCCCAGCACTCGGGAGGCTGAGGCAGGAGGATTGTTGTGAGTTCGAGACCAGCCTGAGCTACAAAGTGAGCTTAAGGCCAGCCTGAACTGCATAGTGAGACCCTGTCTCAAAAAGACAAAAAAAAAAAAAAAAGAAAAGAAAAGAAAAGAAAAATTGAGTATAAAGGTTCCACAACTAGAATATTCTGGGTTTAAGGAACACTAATGACACTTGTAAAATGAATGCATTAAGTGATAAAGTGTTCAGAGTGACATAGGGAAGCGGTTCAAATTTTAAGCCAGAAATTTGGCTTGAATTCTGTATGATGTCAGAAGAATGACAAAGTGTCAAGCAGGGAAGTGCAGCCACGTGACAGATTTCACAAACCGAGCAGGAGGCAGAAGCAGGAAGCCCCGTGAGAGCATTTTTGGTTATCCAGAAGGGTGTAGTTGAGGATTTGGGGCCACACCGTGGCTTGCAGGGAATCCACAATTGCCGATGAGTCAGAGACAGGTGACGAGAGAGGAACTGGTGGAGGCTGACTTCATCCTTTTGATCTGAGCAACCAGAAATTTTGAACGGATGGCTACAATCACTGACCTGGAGAGAGACAAGGGGAACCCCGTGGAGGACGCAGTGCTCCAGCTTGGACCACGAAGCCAGAGCTGCCCCTTCGCATCCACCTGGAGCACCGCGAAGGGTCCTCCCCAGCTGGGCCTCCGGCATTTCTGCACTCACCAACCACAGGCGGAAAATGCTAGAAAGTCAGAGGCGAATGCAGCGCCTAACAACTCCCTTTGCGAGCAGTGGCAGTGCTCTAGAGAGTGTCAGAGCATCGCACCTGCAGGCAACCCCACTTCAGGGAGGACTTGAGCGGCCGTGGAGCCTGGCCATGACCCCATCCCCATCCCCACCCCAAGATGCACAGGGACACCTGGATTCTCATCTTCTCCTGTTTATATCTGATCATAAATCAAATAGTCCGTAACGTTGTTAGCCTCCTTTTTCATAAAGGGTAATTTGGCCATAAATTTAGCTGGCTGGGAGCTATGCACATACTCACTCCTACTCCGCTTTTCATCACTAGTGATTTGAACACCCAGAAATTGAGCTCTGGAGAGCAGGCCGTGTCCCTCTCCCAGAGCCCGACACTGAATCATTCACTTAGATAGGATTGCTCTTCTTGTTTTGCTACGCACTGTGCATTCCTTTCAAATGGATCAAGATATATTTAAATTTAACTCCTTACCTCAAATTTTGTTACATGCCTAACAGATTAATCGGTTCGCTCTTACACTGGCTTTCATGCACCAACCTCTCTTGCTTCTCCGTAATGCATCATCTGTGTTAATTAATGCCTCGTTTTACCAAAATTAAAAGTGAACTGATGTCCTTTACATAAGAACTCCTTTAATAGCTTTCCATTGCTTGGGAGACAGGCTTCAACTCACTATAACATTCTATCTTTCAGGGGAAACCCTCATCTGAAAATGTTTTATTTTAAAACTATAATTCAAATGCTGCAACTTTCCGTGATCTTAAAAACTTTCTCCTAAACATAGCCAATTAGTTGAGGTGTGACTCTGCTACTACCAGCAAGATTAGTGCTACTAATTGTGAATGGTGCTGGGCTTGTAGGACTTAGAAAGGGATGTCACTTCTGTGGCATATGTAGTTTGATTCCATATAATATAAAAGACAAGAGAAGCTAAGAAGCTGAGAAGAGCTTCAGTGTTTCCCAGATTGGGGGACACAGAGCTCTGTTGAATGAGGTCACAAGGCACTAAATGTAAACACATGTATTTTGCCATTTTTAAATATACACTTTAATAATAAAATTCTTTAAACTTATTTGAGAATTTAAGAAAATGTACACTAAAGGAAAGCAAAAAGGGGACATAAGTGTTATATAAGCTCCTTTTTAAAAATAATGTTACTGAGTGCCAGATTTTCAGTGTTTTTTTTTTAATTTAGATTTAGACAAGTTTAATTACCTTAATGACTTTTGTGAGATTTTTATATTAGCATTCAAATTATGCATATTTAATTGCCATATACCAGTAGCTATTTATTTTCTAATCAACACCTTAGAACCTCAAAACTCCCATTCTCTATCTTTTAACTGAATTTGATATTCTAGCAGATATTTTTTAAAAATGTTTATCACTATAGAGATACTGAGTTCACCTGCGTTTTCCAGGTTTCTCTCTAGCTTTATTGCCAACCCTGCACGGTGTTGTTAGCTCAGTGACCTGAAGCTAGCTTCACACCTCAGGATGTTTACTCTGGGTAATTTAACTACTGATCTTCTAAGAACTGGTGTTTGGCAATAAAGTCCCAGGTGGGGTTTCCCACCAACGGCAGTTTACATCTAGTTCCTGATTCTCTGTTTTGCAATCTTAGTACCTTCCCTTCTGATTGCACAGAGACAATTGCTCCTAGGGGTACCTGAACCTCGAATGAACTGAGAATATTCACTGCACGCATGTGCACCGAGAAGTTCTGAACAGCTGCTGCTGTAAAGTGATATTGTTAAAGACTCCTGAAAGAGACGGAGGCAGACATCATCTCTGATAGTTTGCAGACCTCCAGCTGGAAACTAATTGTAATTTAGATAGAGCATACAGCAAAAGTTTTCCTGCCTCTGATCCACATACTTCTTTTGAATGAGATAATTCATCTAGTAAGTCAGAATTTCTGTGGTGCTGCCGTGTGGAGCTGTTCAAAATTCTAGCAACAGAGAACTTTGTTCTTTGCTTCATATTATTCTACTCTCCTGCATGACCTTCTCTAAGACCTTTGTCTCATGACATGGGTCACAAGAAATTAGGTAATGACTGCTTCTCATGGTTTTGCATTCTTGCAGTCTCTGTTCTGTTCCTTTTTCTGTATCCCACAGCCAAAAACCACCCAAAACTCATGAGTTCATTGGTCTTGCTGCAGTACAGACTTCATATAACAGGGAATGTGGTGAAGAGGCATAAAGAGCGTGTTTCATTAAAGTATCAGTGCTGTGATTTGGCTAAGTGATGGAGGATTTCTTTGGGTTATGTGAGGAAGGGCTCAGGATAGCAGGAACTTCCCCTGGATTGTCCACTACAAGGAGAGGAGGAGCAATCCTATAGCTGTTATGTCACAGAGCCCACAGCACCTTACCTACAGGGATGGTCAGCCGGGTGGGGCCTAAGGTTCCCACTGACAAACCAGCAGCACTTGGAAGGGTGCATACTTGCTACTTGGGGACTTGGACAGCATTAACCCTCTGTGCCCAGGTAGACATGATTAAAAAATGTTCTCTTCTTTGTCTTTATCCATTCTGTCCAGTGTGGTGGTCTCTGATTTGGGAATTCTGTGAAATAGTTCATCTTCATTAAATTTAGTTTTATTAGGACATGTCTTATCTACTTTTTTACTCATTGCTGGGACAAATACCCCACACTCAAAATGAAGAAGAAAAGGTTTCTTTAGCTTACATGTTGTGGAGGTTTCAGTTCATATTCTGCCGGCTACATGGAAAATGACAACAGTTCACGGCAGCAGAAAACAATGAAGTGCAGAGGAGGAGCAGCAGCTGCGGCGTCCATCAAACCTGTCTTCCTTTTACACTGACTGCGAAGACCGGCGCTTCACAGTGAAGATTGAAGCTCCTCCAAAGTGGCGCAGCTGCAGAGCCAAGCTCCTCTGCAGACTGGGACTTCTCAACGGAAGCCGGGCAGGGTGGCAAGAAGCCTTTGTCAATTCCTTTATATACACTTTCTGTGCTGAATCACTCTGGGGTAGCCCATGGCCCTTGGGGTTGAACCAATTGCACCCCAGTGCTGGCCCAATAGCTCCCCAAGTTGGGCCCTGCCCACCTGCAGGGCCAGGCTACATCGCCCGCCCGGAACTGCCCAAGCCAATTCAGTCAAGTTGACACAATGCATGAGCTACCACAGGACACATTTGCAGAATGCAGTGACTCGGTCCTCCTGGGAAGGACTTCCATTCAAAAGCGCATCTTGCTCCTTTTCAGTCCCTTCTCTCCCTGACCTCCTTCATCTCATAATCCTTTTGCTATTTGCAAAAGATCCATCTTCTTGCTTCCCATGATTTGTCCTTTATTTTCTCTTTAATTATGGATACTGTGGGTTTCTCATCTTTGGCAACACATCTAAAGCTGCTTATGAAACCACTGGCCTGCATCCTGTGTGGTCTGTTACTTTATGTTGTATCTATCGACTAACAGTGATAGAATGTCACACAGATAGAAGGAAATAGTCATTAGGAAAGTTTATCTGAAAATAGTCAAGAAAACATTCACTCATTGATTCATTTATTCTTTGTTTTGTGTTTGTTTGTTTGTTTGTTTTTGGTGGAACCAGGGATTTAACTCAGGTCCTTGTACTTGCCAGGCAAGCACTTATTCTACTGAGCTATCTCCCCTGCCCTCATTTATTCTTTGTATCAGAATGACTTGCAATATAGTGGGGATAACCCTTAGTAATAGTTTTCTAAAAATCCTGTAGAGGGCATGGGGAGCAGACAGCTTACCACTCCTCCCATAGTTGGGCATATACAACACCAGGCTTTCCTATCCCCTTACTATTTGCAGTATATTTTCTAGATGTTTAGTTTATGAGTGTATCTAAGTTAAATGGAGTCTTGTTTTATTTAATCTGAGGCCAGAATAAAATTGTCAGTGACATCACTTACTATATTTTTTAAAACTTTCTGCTTTGGCAGAATGCACAGTGCTTTATTTAGTAAGAAAGCTTTCTTACCTTTCTTGATGAGATTGCTCTCTTGCTTAAGAAACTGACAAAGTAGGCTAAAGGAGAAAATGAATAGACAAAAATGAATGTGCACTTTAAAATTCCATCTCTATTGAAAACATAGGCAACCCCATTATGACAGAAGGGCAAAGATTTATGTCAGAGATCTTACTTTCTGACTTCCATTCTATTTTTCTGTTGTGGGGGTACTGGGAATCAAACTCAGGACCTTGAGCTTTCTAAGCTAGCACTATGCCTCTGAGCTACATCCCTGGATCCCTTTCCATGTTTTGCATGGAACATATTCTAATGTCTCACGCACACTATCTCTGGTCCCATTAAGCAAAGAAATGCAGACACAGGAGGCAGAAAACAGTGGAAGTCCAAGTGGTACTTCATTTTCAAGAGGCCATGGAAATCTTTAGGTAATCTTTTCTTTTATAGCAGAAATTGAACTCAGGGCCTTCAACTTTCAGCCAAGTGCTGAGCTACATCCCTGGCCCACTTCAGGTAATCTTAAAGGTTGATGAAGCAAAAATATGTTAAGGAAGCGCTGCATATGCTATGAAGGAAGATATAACCCACTAAATCAGGCTTTTAGATACATTAGAGGTTTTTTTTTTTTTTTTTTGGTTTTTTTTTTTTTTGTATTTTTAGGGAAGGGTCTACAGGTTGTTCAGGGTCCCACTGCTAGATTGCACTTGTAGTGATCCACCTGTTTACAGCCTCCCAAGAGCTAGGATTACAGGCATGTACCACTACGCTCAGGCTCAATTGCTGTCTCAGCACACCCCAAGGCTGGGGCCAGCACAGCTGGCCTGGGGATCAAAACCTCTGCCCCTGCTCCTGCTTGCAGACACTTTAATCCACTGAGATATTTGGTCAGCACTTCTCATTAGTATTTTGAATTTTATGTGTATGTGTGTGTGTCTGTGTCTGTGTGTGTGTGTTACCAGGAATTGAACTTGGAACCTTGTACTTTCCAGGCAGGTACTTATGCTGTTGAACTGTCTTCCCTATTTTGAACATTTTATAACGTCAATAACATAAATTGTTATGTTTATTTACTCAATAGACTTTTGGCATCTACTTCCTCTTCTAAATATACTATTGGAAAGTACACTGGGAAATTTTAAAAGATATGTGACAGCAGATCTCTTTAGTTGACTCGAGTGCATGCACCAAGAGTTCACTGAAAGGCACACATTAACAGAAATAGATCTCACAGGCAGAGATGCTGGTATATTTTATGCACACTGCCTTGCATGTGTGTAATTTTCCCAGGACACTGGTGACTCGCTGACGATGGATCTGTTTGTTGGTGATGCTGTCAGTCAAAACAGATAAGATTGCCCGATAATGGCATTTGGCAGAAGCATCAGAGAGAGGAGAGAGAATGTGTGTGTCCTCCAGGCTGCGGCAGGCTCCAGCCCATCAGGGACACCCGCACGTGCTCATCATGCCCCTTGCTTACAAGCACTGGCTGAAGCTAGCAAACTAGTTTGCAAGCTCGATGAAAGGAAAAAGAAATTGGACTACAAATGTGAAAATATTCTTCATAGAGAAAACTCTGAATTTATTTCAAGGAAAAAGGGAGGAAAGGACAAAGCTGTGTTCTGTTCATATTTTTAATTATCATGAAGAAAGTTAAGCATAAATACCAGTGAAAGGTAAGCACAGAGAGTAGGTTATCATCCTTTGCCATGATATAAATTCAAATGCAGCCCTGTATCCAACATGAGACTTTAAATTGCTGTGCTGGTGCCAACCACACCAGCTTCCTTTCGAGTCACTTGTGAGAGCTGTGTGAACCTCTCATCTTGTGAAACTTGCCAACTTCAGGAATATTTTATGAGTTACTAGCTTAGCAAGTTTTGCAGAATACACTCAGACATCACTTTTGCAGGCAGCAAGGCTACAAATGTTTCTCCGAAGATTAAAATATATATTTATTTAGAGGTTATAAAGAAACGACAGAAGGGAAACTAGTACTGTATTCTTACTGTTTTTCAGCAAACCTCCTTATTTTCTATAACTAGAGGCAAAGCCAGGCTCTGAGTTAGGGTTCTGGGACCTTCTTCCTGGGGTACACTTGACAGCCAACTAGCTCTGCAGAACAGCAAAAGCGCTACACATAATGTACCTCTGAGCTTCCTGGAGAGTATTGGCCATTCTTGGATGAGAACAAGACACATGGTAACTTCCTATTGCTATTTCTCCTTTTCCATCCAATAACACTTATTTAATAATTAAATAAATTCTAATTTCTTTGTATGTAATGTGTATTTAATTTAACAGATAATGAAATCTCTCAAACTATTTTATGAGGGAAAGGAGGAAAGAAAGAAAGAAAGAAAGAAAGAAAGAAAGAAAGAAAGAAAGAAAGAAAGAAAGAAAGGAAGGAAGGAAGGAAGGAAGGAAGGAAGGAAGGAAGGAAGGAAGGAAGGAAGAAATAAGTAAGAAAGAAAGAAAGAAAAAAAGAAAGAAAAGAAAAAGATAGCTGAGATAATTGTACTACTAATTTAATTATTTATTGAAGGGAACAGTTAATACTCAAATTTTTTGGCCAGTTTTACATAGCAATATCTGGAACTCTGAACAACTACTTTTGAAAACAATCATATGCATTATAACAACCACTGTCAAATTCTTATATTTTTCTTTTTTCTTTTTGTTTGTGTTTTTAGGGAAGGGTCTGCAGGGTGTTCAGGGTCATACTATTAGATCAGACTGGTAGTGATTCTCCTGTTTACAGCCTCCCAAGTGTTGGGATTACAGGCGCACTCCACCACGCCCAGTCTCAACTGCAGTCTGAGCACACCCAAGGGACTGGGGTCAAACCCAGGGATCGAACCAATGGTCCGTGCTGAGTTATTTGCCTGGCCCTAAATTCTTATCATCTTTTTTTAAAAAAATCTGGTATTGTTTCTAATGTTTTATTATTTTTATACTCTTTAAAATCAAAGTTTTAAAGAAGCTGTATTTAGAGAAGCATTTAAAGGACCTTTTCATGCTTGATGCCAGCCCAAAGACTGTAGATATTTGAATTCAGCAAAATAACCCAATATAGTCCAATAGTCCATAATAGTAGTGAATTACGAACACAATTGGCAAGTATCTGAAGTTGTTGACTTGAGCCTTTTACAGCTCAGCATACTGCTATAGCTTTACTTTTTATACCTCATGGTTACACTTTTCTGCTGGATGGTTGAGACCAATTTAGAGCAAGACCTGTAGAACTAAAAATGTAACTTTTGCTACCTGACAAGGTCAGTCAAATCCCCTCAAGGTTTACTCTGAAACTGTACTGCAGTTTGTAGATCTTTTGTCAGTGTCAGCTATCTGGATGAGTCATGGCCCTTGTCTGACCATTTTGCTCTCTGTGAAAGCCAGAGAGAATCTCTGACAAAACAAAACAATATAAAGGGCTATATAAATAAAGGACCATTTTATTGCAAAATATATATATAGTTACTTCCTCTTAGTTTAATAAGAAAAATGTTTTGCACTAATACTGTTTAGACAAGCTATCATGTCTGCATCTTGTCCTCTGAATAACTACTAAAACAATATGCAATGTATTAATTATTGTAACTGTCCTGCTACCTTGTTCTGAAACTGGTTTATTACTATCTTATCTTTTTTCTCATTAAAATGAATAAAACATTTTAAACATTTTTTTAAAAAATAAAAAAAATCAGAGTTTTAAAAATAAATAAAATTATAGCTGTATAACAATGTTATAATGGAATTCATGTAAGGAAAAAAGAAGAGGGATTAGATAAAGAAAAGGAGTAGAGGGAAAAAAGAAAAGAGGAGGAGAAATGCTAAAAATATGGGTAAGAACAGGGACAACTACTGGAAGAGCAGCAACAAGAGCAGCAACAAGCAGGGGAGGAGTGGAAGAAGGGAGCTTGCTCTTCCATAAGAAGTGGAGACGTGGAACGCAGAGCCGCGGTGCGCACTGCGCTGCTGACGAGGGTACCTGAGCCTGGGTCGTGCCCGCAGGCACCAGTGTACTTTCTCTCAGTTGAGCCCGAGAAGCCCAGGCGCTCACCCTTACTAGGGCTTTCTCTCTGTGTCATGCTATGGTGAAGGTCAAGGGTAAGACGGTGAAGAGAAGAGAAGTGCAGAACGTACCTTTCCAGAACCATTCCATACCGGGACGGCGACACACACTGGGTCTCGGCATTGATCTCCCTGTGACAGCAGGGCCTTGTGTCCTGACCCCTTCTTCATGCGCCATCTCTTTATGTGTCCTGATACCACCACAATGGAAATGAAACAAAAACATGAGTTTGGGAAAGGACTTTCATATCTTAACACTCATCCCAGTATCTGCCCCCTCCAAACTCAAGGTCTCCTCAGGTACAAAATGCCTCTGTCCCACCCCCAGGGCCCAAAGGTTCTAAAACCTTTCAGCACAGTTGAAATCCCCCACATGTCAAGTGGCACCTGATCACATATTACCTTGTTATGGATGACCAGAAAATTAATGTCACCATATGAGCATGGTGTGGTAAAATTTCTAAGTTATACTACATATCTCTGTAGATCAGAAATGATGTTGGCATTCTGTTTTTCTATTCAATTTCTTTGAGAGACTGAACAATTTTTCTATACTTCATTATGTACTTAGAGTTCAGATATTTAAAATATCAGCTACTAGACTGGACATAGCAGCACACACCTACCACTTTGGGACCGGGAGGGTTGAGGCAGGAGGATTTCTATGAGTTCATGGACAAACTGGATTGGACAATGAGTTCCAGGGTCTACCTAGAGGGACTACACAGAGATCCTACTTTAAAACAACAATTGTGTGCAAGTCTAGCACACAAGGAATAGTTTTGTTCTTGACTTCACTTTAACCTTCTGGGCACTTTGGGATAAATGCTTAACTCCCAGAGATTCACATAGCCCTGCCCTGCGACACAGGCCATCTCAGCCTGCACAGCTGCTGGCATGAGTTGGAAATGTGGCCAGTGGCTCCTCGAGGCAGGAATCTAATGCTGGTGATGTAACAGCTCAGGGCCAAGAGGTGGCCAGTCCCTGTGCAGAAGTTGGACTGGCCTGGTCACACCCTAGGGGGCTCTGTGAACACTGCTCCTGTTCCTAGATGAGAGCCCCTCATGGGCACACATGGACCACAACATCCTTTGAAACTAATGCCCAGTCTCAATCTCAATCTCAGAATTCCCTGGGGTTGGGCGAGGCACCACACACCAGGATGGAACCCCGGTCTCTGGTCTGCCTAAGCAGGCACTTTAGTCCACCTAACTATCTGGCTGCCCCTAACAATTCTGCCCCATCAGCTATTTTGCTGAAAGTAACACAAGAAGAGTCAAAGAAAATGAAAGATGTAACAAATATATCAGATATTTTAAAGATCTTGTTGTGTGCTGTTCTTTCAGAATATTTATTGGTAGTTTAGTATTTCTAATATTTCAGCAAATTTGCAAAAGTTAATTTTTATAAGCTAATTTAATACAGTATTCTTTATTTTCAATTAAAAATCTCATTTAAATTATGGATGTTAATGCTACATTTTTAAAAAAATAAGAAAACTGATCAATAGGAAGGAAACTTCCTTAGAAATTAAAGCACAGTTCATTCCCTCTTTGTATGCTAGAGCGGTTTCTACATTAAATTTATCTTTAAAATAGTGAAGTAACCAACCTCAGTATGAAAATTTTATGGATTGAGCTGAAAGATAAATAACTTCTGTCAATTCCTACCTGTATGCCCAGAGCATCCATTCATTTAATTAAGCCAAATTAAATTTCCAAATAACTTTAGAAACATTTGCTTTCAAAAGAAAAGCAAATGTTTTCCATTTGTCCAGTTTTTTTTTTCTTTCTTCCCCATTAACTAAGTAAGATTGTCCTTGTTATGAATAATCTTCCCCTTAGGAGAATCGTTCATTCCTGAGATGAGATTCTATCTGAATAAAGTAGATTTTGTACTGCTAGGTCATCATCCCTTTCTAATCTCTAATTTATCATGTAACTTGTTTTAATTCTAATGCCTAGTATTGATATTTTCTGGGGGGAGGGTTGGTTGTTTGAGACAAGTTCTCCCTACATATTCCAGGCTGGCCTTGAACTCACTATATAATCCCAACTGACCTTAAATTAGTAGCAATCCTCCTGCCTCATCCTCCCAAGTCCAGAAATGACAGGTGTGTGCCAGATGCCCAGCTTTAGTCCTTGATAGTTTAAATATCTAGAACACCGCTATGTTTGTGTCTAGTTATTCCCACAAAACCTTATACAGTCATGGGCACACTTCTGGAGTTTGGAATTAATTTATGATCTACTGGGATTATGGGTATCCAAGGCTGGGATTATGAGTCTGAGTGCTTCTGGATTATGGGTATGAGTACTACACCCGCCTGGGCCACATAGCCTGAACGCAACGTAAGAGAGACAGACTCCCCTTCAGTTGCCATTATTGCCATTACTTCACCATTTGCTCTCTGCTCTTTGCTGCCACCATGAAAGGCGCTCTCTGCTGTGTGCCACTGTGCCTGAGGCAGCTGACTATGGACTGAAACCTCCAGTAACTGTGAGCTGAATAAACCTTTCCTTGCTTTATTTTGGGTGTCAGGTATTTGTCCCAGCAGTGAGACTAGAGTAACTGAGGCAATCACAACGTACATAATAAATTATAGAAATTTTTTTCACTCTTTCACTTGAATTAAATTGTAAACAACAAATTACCACTATTGGTGGTCTATAAATATATGTAGTATAATGTGGAAAGTTGACCACACCCTACTGATACAGCCACATTAATTTTCTGGGCAGGCATAACAAAGTATCAAAAACTCAGTGTATATACAATCAAAGATATTATCTCACAGTTTCAGAGGATAGAAATATTAAGGGACTACAATAGAACTCCTTATTTGAATTAGTAATTTTAAGTCATTTTCAATAAATATACAAGATTCTAAGTGTCAAAACTAATCATCATTTATCAAAGATCAGTATCAAAATTCTCTCATGTACAGCTCAGAACTACAATACTCAATGAAAGTTTATGAATTCAATCCCCGGCTCCAAAAAAAAAAAAAAAAAAAAAAACACAAAGTTTAAAGACCCACAAAATGTACTCATCTACTCAGCATCATTCAGAAGAGAGTGTGGAGAAGAGTGATAATCTGATGATGGGATCATCCTCACAAAGCCCACGCTAATGCATGGGGACGTCACGAGCTCATATAAGGGAGATGACATGGGGCCGGGGAGATGGCTCAGTGGAATAAGTGCTTCCTTGTCAAGCACAAGGGCCTGAGTTCAATCCCTGGTTCTGCCAAAAAAAAAAAAGGGAGATGACAGAGGCTGTTCTCCGACTTCGTATGTTTCCAACAAAGACTTAGAACCCAAATCTGCAAATATCGGACAACACAGATCAAGGGCCAGTTATGCAAAGCCACTGATGTATTCTCTAAATTAAAATAATAAAATCCCAGTAGAAGGAAGGACAGGGCCCTGGTAATTAAGTGTATACCATGGTCCCTCATCGTCCTTTGACGATGATACAAAGCATTACCATGATAATCTCCTAAGCCAATTTAATATCTTCGGAGCAGGTAGCAGCATGGTGATAATATCTTCATTTTATTAGGTGAAATAAGTGATTTGTAAGTGAAATATTTATAGAAGTGCAAAATCAGAAATGCACTGACAAGCTTAAAAGCTTCAAATAAATGAAAGGATTTTAATTGATTTTTCTGTACATATTCCCTTTATCGCATGTCTTTATTTTGTATGTTTATTTTGATTGTACACCCTTAAGAAGAACACTGCATTTTACTACATATACTGAAATAATCGCAATAGTCAAATAAATTAATGTAATTGTCATCTCATATAGAGTTCTGTTTTATACACAGTGCAGACCCCTAAAATCTACTCTCAGGAACTCCTTGAGCAGAGCATGGTCTTATTCACCAGGCCTCTTTCTATGGGGTGAGAGCTCCCCGGTCCTCTATCCTGCTTCGCCACAATCATGTGTCTTTGAGCTACAGCTCATTTTCCTTCCTGCCTATGTTTCCTGTTAACTCCTGTTGTGCTGCACAGAGGCTGAATACTATTCCATGTGTGTGCGTGCATGCGTGCGTGTGTATCGATTCTTCATCCATCCACCCATAAATGCATACCTTTGTTGTTTCCGTATCTCAGCTTAATTACGGCAGCTCATAAAATGCACATGGGAATGAACCATAGCAAGTGCTAATTTCTTTTCCTCTTTTCACACAAGAAATGATTGTTCAGTTAGACACTTTTTCCCTTTCTTTCTTTTTCTTTCCTTCTTTTTTTTTTTATTTATGCTGCACATCAAATTCAGGACCTTGCACTATTTCTGTGCTATTATCCAATATATCTCTGGCAAATGTAAGGGCCTTAGTTCAATCCCAGGTTACACAAAAGATAATAAATAAATAAATAAATAAAAAACTCTGCCATGATTTCTATCATGACTGCACCAAGTTGCACTGTATCATCAGTGCACAAGGGTTTCTCTGTCTTCCCCTTCCAATCCCAGCACCTGACAGCTGTAGGCTTCTTTGCTAGGATCCTGAGAAGTGAGAGGTGACACTTCACTGTGCATTGATTCCTATCTCCTGGGGATGCGTACAATGGTGCACCTTTCTGCATTCCTGTAGGTCATATATTTTTTTTGCTTGTTTGTTTTGTTAGTTTGGTAGAGGATCTCACTATGCAGGTTGGACTTGTACTGATCCCCCTATCTCAGCCTTAGGATTACAGCTGTGTGCCACCAGGCCTGGGGATCTGGGACTAGCACAGCATGTGGCACTGGGGATCAAACTCAGGTCCATGCACTTGTCAGGCATACAGGAAGACCACCAGAGCTGTCTCTCCAGTGCCCTAGAGGCCATATTTAATGCTTCCTGGGAAAAACAATTGTCATCTGTAAGTGTCTTTCATACAAATTGGGTTATTAAGTTGATATTACTGCAAGTGACAAATACAAAACAATCATCCAATAATAATTTATATTTTTACATCAATAATATCAAATTAAAACAGAAACTGAGACAGCAACTGTCTTTACAGTAACGTAGAAGAATCTAGTTTAGGCATAAACTTAACCAGGAATGTGAAATGTCTGTACACTTAAAACTGTATAATATTGAGAAAAGAATTAGAGTATGACAGAAATGAATACTTCCTTTACTCAAGGATTGGAAGAAATAGTGTAACATTTCTTACTGCTAAAAGCTCAATGTAATACCTACTCAAATCCCAGTGAAGCAGGGTGTAGGGGGTCATGTTTGATAGCCAAACTACTTGGGGAGCTGAAGCAGGAGGATGTAATTGGGAAACTGGTCTGGCTAAGTTAGAGCTTTTATCAAAATTTTAGAAAGATAGAAAAGACAGAGATATAGGTCAGTGGTAGATAACTTTAGTAGGATGCAGACAGCTTAGGATTTAAACCCCAATCTCTTCTCTCTCTCTCTCTCTCTCACACACACACACACACACATACACACACACACACACACACACACACGTATTTTATCATCCTTGTGGCTTTCTAGCACTGCTTCAGAAAGTGATAAGAAAGATAAAACAAATGTATTTGAAGTGAGTAGGATTATTTTGATGAGAATTAATGGCAAGGTGAGTTTTGCTATAATTTAAAAAATTTAAATTTTCAGCACATATTTCAGTCACACTTTACAGCTAAGAGTTAATGTCCAAAAGTATAAAACATTCAAATAATCCAACAACACGAACAAGGACAAAAATCAACTTTTTTTTTTTAATGTGCTTGGTAGCTTATAATGATTGTATTCATGCTGGGGAGTCATTACATCTGTATAACAGAACTAAATTCTTCTTAAATCCCTCACTTTCCCTTCTTTCCTTCCCATTGCCCTATCTCTAGGTCCTTTTCCCACTTGCAAAAAAGAAAAAAAAATCTATTTCCTTTTTTTCTATTTACGACTGCTTATTTTACTCTCTACCTGTACTTTGGGTTCACGTATAAGAGAGACCATGTGACATTAAGATTGTGTGTAGTCTGGCCAAACAGCTCAGTGGATTAACGTGCCTGCAAGCAGGCACAGGGGCTGGGGTTCAATCCCCGGGCCTGCCATACCAGCCCCACCACTGGGACATGCTGGAGATGGCGTGGTGGCACTCAACTGTAATCCCAGATCTTAGGAAGCTGTAAATAAGCAGATCACTGTGAGTCCAATCTGGTAATGAGACTCTGACCCTTCCTTAAAATACAAAAAAAAAAAAAAAAAAAAAAAAGAAAGAAAAGAAAAAGATTGTGATTTATTTCACTCTATATTATGGCTTACAGGTGCACACATTTTCTAACAAATGAGTCAGACTCATTCCTCTTTACAGCAGCGTGGTACTCCATCACGTGTTAATGCATTTCTTCATCTCTTCATTTGTTGATGGACATGTGGGCAGCTTCCAAGATTTAGCCATTATGAACTGTGCTGCTATGAACATAGGCATGCATGAAGCACAATAATATGACTTGAAAATTAGAATTCGTCAGAATTTTTCCTTAAGCAAATAGGTTACAAAATTTTACTAACTGTTATATGATATGCTGTTTCCCACACATGCAAATTTCCAAATGAAACAATTAAAATCTTTTTGATTATTCAGGTAGAAACTTTCTAGATAAACAGGCAGCCTGAGAAAATGATGGACGGGTGCCTATAAGATTATTAAAGATGCCTCTAGATGGGCGCCACAGCTCAAAGGACAGCTGTATTCAAATGGTCAAACTAATGGTACTAGCCTCCGACAGGCTGCACTGAAGCTAGCCGTGCAGGCAAGACTGCTGTCCCTCTTTCTTGTTCTTAGTCCAGCAGTGTTCTTGTTCTCAGTCTCAGTGCACGACTCCCACAGACTCTGTGAGGATGGAATGGATCCATTCAGGAAAATGCATGCATAAGTTCTGTGGCATTAGTTTGGCAGCGCTGCCCTAGTGAAAAGCACAGATTGGGTGGCCTAGAAAGCAGAATCCTTCCCCACAGCCTTGGAGGCTGTAGGCCCCAGGACAAGCCCTTGGCACCCAGGTTCCTTCCCTCCTGCGGGCTCTGCTTGGTGGTTGTCGCTGAGCTCCCAGGGCCTGCCCCTGTACGTGTGTCTTAGGAGATCTCTTTTGTTCTTCAGAGGACACTAGTTACATTAAATTAACGGCCATGGTGTGCACCCATTTGATCCCTTCTTTAAACCATCCCTCCCAATATAGCTACCCTGGGACATGCAGGTTCCAACTACAGAAGTGAAGTAGAAACGATCCCTAAGGAATATTCAACGTGACCAACTGCTGACACGGGGTTATCTTTGCAAGGGCTCAGCAAAACATGATGTCCAAACTGGAAAATCGATTGTATAGTCTAATGAATAAAAATTCTACTTTCTGTGTGTTTTCAAGGCTAACTATATTGAGGAACAATTTATTTTTCCTCTTCTTGGAGCCTGAATTTAGTAGAAAGAAATGTACTTTAAGTCACAATCCAAGATTGGATAGGTGGTCCCTAGTGTCATCTAAACTAATGTTTGATTCCAAATCTTATAATGGTTGAATGGTACACAACTGAGTCATAAATCTTAACTCAGTTGCTCTTACCTAACTTCAAAATATAACATCCTGCCTAAAGTTATTTGCAAAAATAAATTAAGTGACTGCCATTGCTAAACTTACACTATATAGCTTCATGGGTAACTCTGGGTAAATTATGTAATAGCAACTGTTAATCTCAGAGAAATAAGTTAGATGGACTAAATATTTTTAAAAATCCTTCCATTTTATGTGGCATATTATAATAAATTATTATTATTATTATTATTATTATTATTGTAATTTATATTTTAGAGAAGGGTCTGCAGGGTATTCAGGTCTCACTACTAGATCGAACTCTAGTGATCCACCTATTTACAGCCTCCCAAGAGCTGGGATTATAGGCACACACCACCATGCCCTGTCTCCATTGCTCTCTCAGTGCAACCCAGGGGGGCGGAGCCAGCCCAGCAAGCCAGTGACTCGAACTCCAGCCCCTGTGCCTGCTTGCAGGTGCTTTATTCCACTGAGCTATTTGGCTGTTCTTTGTAATAACTTATTTTTAGAAGATATATTTCCTTTAAAATTTTGGTACAATAATAGGTTAACATTTTCATTATTATTATTAAGAATCATTAAGATTTTCTGCATTTCCAAGTAAAAACTCTTAATAACAAAATGAAACTAATGTACTATAAAAAAAAATTTGGCTGTGCAGAATGGATGCACACGTATGTTTGCATTCTGTCTCTGCCAGATCTTATAACAAAAGAAAAAGCTAGTTGTAAGAATTTACTTTCTTGTATTGAATAATGAACTCAGCTATTACTCTGCACTCTCTGAAGGCAGAGAGTTAGTGTGCTTGAACCTTCTCAACTTGATCCTTAAGTAATTCTCAAGTTCCTTCATGTCTTTATTCTCCATGATTTTTACTGCATCCTCCTGTAGGCTTACCAGTTTCCAACACTTGGTTCACTTCCTCCATAGCATTTTCTATTCCAATAATTTTCCACAGACATGCTTTCTTCATCCACTTAATCTGACCCTTGATGCAGTGGAATATCATCTCTACAAATTTCCTGGATGAAAAGCATCGCACATTCACACATTAGGGATTTGCGGTGCCTGTTTCAAAACAGCCATTGCCCCGTCATGGAAGACACAGAATAAGACAATAATCAGGCTGATAACAAAGAGCAGGAAAAGCTTCCTACAAGGATTCAGCATTCACTTCTGCCCTTGTATTTTGTCTTTGGTTCAGTTCATCACAAGCCAGCGTGTTTATGCAGAGGGGATTTTGTCTTCACAAAGGTCTCCCTTGTGTCATTCTTCCATCTTCTGCAGTCACCTTAGGTTTCAGGAGATAAGACATATTGATGTCTCACCATTTCTAACATACTGAGTCAAAACGAGGATTTGATTTGCTGTGTTTTTCTACACACCTAGAGGAATCTTCCTAGAGCATTATGCACATTAAATTCAGATAAAATCTTGTCAGAACACCACAGTTTCCTGACTACTGTGCAAACATGACCACTTTCTAGAGCATGTTCTCTTTATAGAAAGGCTTACCAAACTCCTGGTAGGAATGTGTTTGAGACACAGTTCTCCTTGACATGTGTTTCTTCTCTGCATATTTGGTGGAAGACTAAAGTTGTTTTGGGGGTGTCAATATGTATTTTAAGATGATGAATGTAAAATGTCATCTCAATTGCACATACCCAAAAAATGGCCAAGACTATTTTCAGTGTCACCACAATGAGTGGAATTTTACTTGTATTAATGAGAGGACTTGCTGCTACTACTATATTGTAGGATGTTTTATAGTGCAAAGTTGACATTTTAATAGACATATTTTTAAAATGTTCTATTAAAAAAAGTAGTTCTCCCTGTGGACATTTTCTTCATATTGAACAAGTTCATTAGCACAAATGTCTAATCTCTTTCTGCCTTTTATTTTAAATTTATCCTAGATAAACTCAGCCTGTCTTCTTTATAAATTATGTAAGACAAGGTCAGGAACACTCAGGTCAGTTCTGTGTTGCTTGTTGAATTCTGCTTATACCTTTGCACATGTGTGCACACATGTGTACACACACACACACACACACACACACACACACACACTTGTTCTGTCCTTTCAGGTGTAGACCTAAGTTTTGGTGTAAGAATGTATGTCCCAGCATGAGATTGGCCTACTGTACCAATCAGTTAGCTGGCTTTGTTACCAAGATCTACTCTCGCCTTTACCCTTAAGCAGTCCAAACTGTGGAACAGGAGATGTATGTCCTTTCCGCTAAATTCTCAACTGGCCAAGCATGAAGTTTGTAATATAGAATGTATTTGTTGTAATATACCAAAAATGCATTTACTAGTTTTATACAAATATATGTGAATATATTTCTAAAGTTAGTAAAATAATATAGTAAGAAAAGATTAATTATGTACCAGCTTCATAATACACAGTTATGTCTCCTTTGGTCCTGGATTGGTTTTAAGAAACCGATGATAAAAACAGAAACCAGTGTCTAAACTGATGGATCATGGCTCTATGCCCCTATAGAGTTCTTCTTATTAATTTTGTATTGATTTTAATAAAGAAAAAAGATAAAATAGCAATGAAATAGTTTCAGAATGGGTTAGTAGGACAGTTACAATAATTAATACATTGCATATTGTTGTCTTCATAGTAGTTATTCAGAGAATGAAATACAAACATGGCATTTTGTTTAAACAATATTAGTTAAAACCATTTTCCTCATTGAACTAAGAGAAAATATCTGTATATGTATCCTATCTTGTATATATATTTTTTTCACTGAAAAATTGCCCTTTATTTATATCCCCCCCCTTTTTTTTTGTTTTGCTAGAGATGGGTGTTCCATTGCAGTTAGAGAAGCTGTATTTGGAGAAGTCTTTAAAGAATCTTTTCATACTTGATGCCAGTCCAAAGGTTGTAGATACTTGAATTGAGCAAAATAATCCAATACAGTCCAATAGTCCATGATAATAGTGAGTGATCAGCACAATTGGTAGTTGTGCAAAGTTGTTGACTTGAGCCTTTTATAGCTCAACATATTAATATAGCTTTACATTTTGTACCTTGTGGTTACACTTTTCTGCTGGATGGTTGAGACCAAGTTAAAGCAAGACTCACATAATTAAAAATGGAATGTTTGGTTTCTGATAAGGTCAGTCAAATTCCCTCAGGATTTACCCTGGAACCATGGACGGTAGGTACTGACGATGTTTTGTCAGTGTCAGCCATCTGGATGAGTCATGGCCATTGCTTGACCAATGTTCTCTTTGTGAAACTCGGAGAGAACCTTATTTCTCTCTAGGTGACTCTCCTTAGGCACACTATACGATGTGGACCACTTTCCTCTGTGGTGCCATAATCACCCTGATCAGAAAATTTGGGGCACCATTTAGTTTCAGGATGTCACAGCAGAGGTATTTTTTATGTCCTGAGTCCTCACTGACATTGAAGGGCTAGGGCCTGCACAGTTCTTATTCACATATTATGAAACTATTTGAATTTATTAATATGTATAAATAATGTATAATAATAAATACTTGACCAACTTATTGCTGTAAACTATATTTTTCTTTACATATCATGTTTTGAGTTTTTATCTGAAATTATATGCATTTGAGTTTTCCTTAGATTAATTTAGAATTGCATAACATATAATCATTTTTTAGAATTAACCTGCAGGAACCTTTATATGATTAAAGTGAATATTGTTTTAATTTGGTTTTGAATCTTTCTTTTTCATCCATTCATAAAAACCTGGGGCATTTAATTCAAATATTTAGACAATTTATATTTATTATAGTTATTGATGTATTTGAATTTAAATCCACCACATGCCTGTCTTTTTTAAACAATTTTATTGAGAAATAAATAGCAATAAGACAGTTTCAAAACAGATTGGTAGGACAGTTCCAATAATTAATACATTGCACATTGTTGTGTTCTTAGTGGCTACTCATAGCACAAGATGCAGGCATGATATCCTGTCCAAACACTATTAGAACAAATCTTTCTAATCATTGAATTAAGAGAAAGTAACTGTATATCTATCCTGTTTTGCATATATAGATACAAAATGGTCCTTCATTTGTATCCCCTTTTTTGTTTAATTATTTATTTATTTATTTATTCTGTATTCTTTATTTTATTGACATCCAAATATCCATGAGACAGTTTCAAGACACCTTAACAGGACGAATTTGTTAAATTAATACATTACAAACTGTTTTCATAATGTTTTGGTATCGTACAAGGTGCATACATGATATTATACTTAGACATTATTATAGCAGATGTCTTTTATCAGTAAATTAAGAGAGTGTAGCTATTTATGTATTTTATTTTTATACCTGAATTACATCAAAGATTCAATAATTAATACTTTCTAACTTGTTATTTTCCTAGTGGTTGTCCATAGTACTAGAAGCTGACATAATATCCTGTCCAACCACCATTAGTGCACTCTTGCCTCTCAGAATTATGTAGAAGTATGGTGTATCTATCCCAACTGTACTGTCCATACACACACATAATGATTCTTCCTTTCTATACCCCTTCTTTTGTCTACACCTGTCAAAGAAGGGCATTCTATCGTCATTCAACCAATTTATGTGCCTGAACTCAATGACACAATCCAACACAGTCCAGCATTCCACAACAATAGTGAGTTATCTGAAGAAGTTGTCGACCATAGCCATTTACACCTCAACTTACTATTATGGCCCCACAGTGTGTACCTCAGTTTTATACTTTTCTGCTGGATGGTTAAGACCGACATAGAGCAAGATCCATATACCAAAACATGTAGTTTTTGTTTCTTACGAGGTCAGTGAAGTCCCCTCAGGGTTTATCTTGTAATCCTGTACCTTACTCCGTAGATCCTTTGTCTATGTCATCCATGTGGATGAGTCATAGCCAATGCTTGACCAGTTTGCTCTCTGTGAGAGTCTGAGAGAAAGTTTTCTCTCCATGTGACTCTCCCCAGGCACACTATAGAACTTCAGTCTCTTTCCTCTGTGGCTCCATAATCTCCTTGTTCAGAAAATTTGGGGAACCTTGTGAGGATGGTATATTCTATAGAGCATTGTAGTTCCTCCCTATTAGTTTTTGTCTTATTCTTGTCATATATTTTACTTTTGCTTGTGGTTTAAACCACAGAATGTATTGTTGATATTTTTAACAATTATCTCTTGAAGTTAATTTTTAAATTGTAAACATTTTTACTCAGCCGACAGCTATGACAAGCCTACAGTCATCTCTACTCCTTCCTATAGATTTAAAGAGCCTATCATTGCCTGATGCCATGCTGTAAAGCAATTCTTTTATAAAAATTCTGTGGTGTAAGTTCACTAGTATTTAATTTTTTCCTCTCCCCCATATCTGACAGTCTTTTTTTCAGATAGAACAAATTATAATTATATAGTAGAAATTACAAGCAATAGTGAATTTCACTAAAATTTAAGTAAGAATTTCAGTGTTTCTTGTAATACACAGTGCTGTCATCACCATAATTTTAAAGACTATGTCTTTGCTAGTTATGTCTTATCATCTTCAGTTTCAACATATTTAATGACTAATAATAAACTACACACTTGCTTTTCCATGCATAGCTGTATAACAATATTTTGCATGCAATTGCTCCAGGAAGAACAATCTGGTTTTTCACCTGTGTCATCTTTCCAAAGCACTGGCATCCTTTTTAAGGCTTAAACCTCATGAACATCTCTGGTGAGCATTTCTGGTGGCCTGATATACTCCAGCCCTCTGAGTTAGAAAATCTCTATAGTGTACCATAATTTAAACAAAGCAAATTTTAAATAAATATACCCTGACTTTCTTACACAGTATTTTTTGTGTGCTTCAAATACGTGTGGAATTTTAAGTTTATGAACCTGATCTTCTACTCTGAATACACCTTATTTATGTATAAATTACTTTGGAATCAAAATGAATGCAAGATTATCGAATGTACCTCAAGTGCGGTTACCAGCTTTTAACTTATCTCTTAATACAAGTTGCACTGCTCACCTCTTCATCTCTTATTTATAATTTGTTTAAACTCTTGCCTGCAATTGGGTCAGGTACATTAATCATGATAGTATCTGCCAGAGCCTCATCCAATTGGCTTTATTGATAAGTCCACCAACTTTCTGTTTTGCTGAACATCGATGTAGTTACGGTCCCTTACAGCCCCACCACAGCTGCTTCGTGGAAATGCAGCCTGCCAGCCCTGTTCAGGTCATCACACCCTTGTCTTCTCAGGTGAGCAGAACAGTTATGTTTCTCCAGGTTCCTGATCTTTGGGTCATCATGTCACATGTGCATCTAAGGAGCACACAAGCTTCGTGTGCTCCCAGAAATAAGTTAAGGCCGTGTTTCAACCACTGTCTAGTTACATTACAGTGGATGAGCTAGGCCAGTCCACTTGTTTCTAACAGGAAAAAGCTAGGGAATTCCACATTTTTCAGGCTCAAATACACAAATTAGCAGTTACTCCTTTTGTTTGACAATTAACCAAATCAAGAAATTCAAAGCTCATGAAAGGGTTCAAACCCTGAATTCATTCTGATATTTATTTTCTCAAAACTCATAAAGGCAAATATACTTTTATATACTAAAACTTGATGATCAGCACGTCAAAAACCTGGTTTATTATTAAATAGCAACAAAAATCTGTCCAAAATGTGTTATAACTATTTTAAATCTAGTCCTCTTGTATATTGTACCAAGTTTTGTACAGTAAGGAGTTCTGTTGCAGATCCAAATCTTCATATTTTTAGGCCAATAAATTAGTGTTACCATTGGGCACTTCAATTATAGTTATAAATGGATCCTCACATCATGAAGAAAGTGGAAAAACAAAGGAATAGCCAAGAGAGGAGAACGTGTATGAGATGTATATTTTTATTTATTCACACACAGATACTAGCTACTTAACAGAGAAAGACCAGAAAGGAAACATCCACGTTTCTTTCCATGAGAATGGAACTCATTTTGCTCTGCTCTATATATCTTGCTTCATTTAAATACTTCCGGTGCACCCCCACCTCAATGTTCAAACACAATTATTCATTGAAGTTAGAACCATAATTTACAATATTTTATCCTGCTTTGAAAGCTGGCACACGGTATTATCCACTCCCAACTAAATGCACATACTCTAGGCAAAAAAAAATCCATTAAGGAAATTTGGAGCCATCATTTCTATTGAAATTCACAGCATGATGCAAAGCAGAGCTAAAAAAAAATGTTACCACCATTATAAGATTGAACATAATGGGAATCTAGGGTATTGCCTTGCCAATGGTAACCACAGAAATTGAATCACTTTGAATTTTTACCCAGAACAAATCACTATAATGTGACATTAAAACACTTTTATTGTGTGTCTTAAGAATTTGCAAATTTTTTTTTCCCAGAGTAGCAGACTCTGAGTGAAGTTGTGTACTCTTAACAAGATATGCATGTCAAGATGAATCCACAAACAACTCCGGAAGCCCAGAAGTAAATGAGTCAACAGTGTAAATCATTTGGAAGGACAGGACAGATGGTATATGCTATGCTGATGGCTGTGACATGGGAAATTGTCTAAATCAACATAAAGCTGTTGTATCCAGAACCTTTGAAGAATAACTTAGAAATCTGAGATTTAAAAGCAGTATTGTTTTTATACTATATTATTGATGTTCAAACTCCAAATTTACTTTTGTTCAAACTTTCATAAACACATGTATAGACTCAATTACAAATAAATGAAGAAATATTGAAAACTTCAATGGATTAATAAAAATCCCAGAACTACTATTAATTATGTATGCATAATCTGTGTTAAGTGATGTGCTACTCAACTCATTTCTGCGGCATGGAGTGGTGATTTGCCCTGTCTGCTGATTTCCGTGGCATCAGTACTCCCCAGTGGCTGCTGTCGGTATGATTTCATGGAACAGGAATTAGAAGAGATGCCCACATTTGACTTTTTTGAAAGTCAGTGTGAGTTGCTTCCAGCACAAAAGAATACTTATTAGGAAGCTATTCTGCAACACCTTGAGGTAACAACCATCATCTAGTAGTGAAGGTGGGAAAATATGGTGTTGAGTAGAGACAAATTCACCAAGCGTGCTAGAATATAGAGTGAGTATTTAAACTACAGGTCTGCCTACCTATAAACCCCCAAAATCTGCATACATACATCTTAAAGTTCATTCATTTACATGCTTCAAGCCGCAGTATTATATTCATAGAAGACTATAACAGTGATTTACCCCGGCTACCATGCATATGTTTTCCTAATCACTCATTTAAGTGTCTAGCATCATTTAAACCAGGCTATAAGTACATATTGGCACTGCTGAGATTCTCAACAAGCTTGGAAACTTTGTTTTATAAGTCTTACAGTGGGAGTTCTTAGATAGTGGTTTATAAAGAAGTTTTTAATGATTCAAGGTGCATGATGCAGTGGCATGTGCCTGTGTTTTGTTTTATTTCTTTCAAAGTTTCTCAACAATTACTAACCTTCCCTTTTGAGATACCCAGACATCACTAATGAAGCAAGTTTAATTATATATATATATATAATATATATATATATTATATATTATAATATATATATTATATATATAATTAAATATAATTATATATATAATTAATATATATATTATATATATTATATATATTAATTATATATATATAATATATATATATATGCATAGGGATGTGAGTAGATTTTACTCTCATTCATTTGATAAAGCGACAGGTCACAGTGACTCATTTATAATTTGTGCATCAATTTTGAAGTGTGATAATTCTTTCTAAAATGATTCCTTACGTTAAGTCATAATTCTTCAAATGAAAGTTTAAGTAGCTCAGAGGAAAAATTCAAGTTTTGAAATATGTACAGCAATGAGGAATGTAAGTAGCATGACAAAAATCACAATTTTCATTTTCTTTTGACAACCTATTTAATATTCTTTTTAAAAGTACTGCTCTTATTTTAAGTCAAATAAAAGTTTTCGGATTTCATAACACTACCTTTTTTGGTTGCTAATTTTTGGAAAATTAAATCAGTTCAATAACGCATTTCAAATCCTCTCAGTTCTCTATAATGGAGTTATTTTGTACAGTTGCTCTGGTAACTGATTCATTAGAGAAACTCAGAGCTTATAGTATTCCTGATAAATTCCATCTTCAGAAATATTGTATCTACCTTCTATTAAGGTATAAAAATAACTCAGATATTTTAAAGGGCATTTTCCCAATTCTGAGTCCACACTTTTTAGTTATAGGTGAAAATTTTGTTAGGGAACACATATCTTACATATGTTGAATCCATTTTAAAAAGAACTCCATTCAACTCTGATATCAATATGTTTTTTGTTGAGAAGTCTTCATACACATCTAATTCCTTGAAAAGAAGTTTCAGAGAATTATGCTTCTCAAGGGCACTTTCTTAAACTAATACAAAGAATTAAATGTGAATTCTATAAGATAATTGATAGTCAAATTACAAAAATCTGCAGGTCAGCAGTAAATGTTATGGTTTTCCATCAAACTTATTTTGAATGAATAAAATTAAAATCTTATTATATTTTTTAGAAAATTTACCAAGAAACTCTATCCAAAAAATGTGTGAAGGCTGGAAAGGCAAATTCTGATCCTCAAAACAGAACCAAACCACACCTTTGGTCTCTAATTTCCTGAGTGCCTTAGTTAACGTACATAATGTTTGAAAGAGAATGTACCGTTCCATGGGAGTCGTTCCTTCTTTCTCTCATTATTTCTGAAACACCAAGTCAATGCAGCATAGTAACAAGCCTGGTGCAGGCTCCTCTCTCAGTTCACAGGTGAGTCCAGGCCCCCAGTGCATTTTCTGATCACCCATTCAAGCCTACCTTCTTTGCTCATCAAGGTTTTACTAAGTTTGTTTCCCTGGCTTTTGAAAATAGGAGCCTGATTTCTGCACCCATTGGCTATTTTTAAAGCATGGATTAAGATCCTCTCTGACACTTGTGTTCAGAAGATAAAAACAATGTGATTTTATATTTGGAAAGATAACAGGAAAAACACTTTAGAAGAATCTCATAAAGTTTGACATAAGCAAAAAAGAGTCTAAGGGCAACTGTTATAGTCACAAAACCTATATAAAGTTGAAGTGAGAAAAAGGCTATGAGAACTATAAATACTATTCACATAAACCTAGCCCAAAATGAAAATGTTAGTCATATACAGCAAGAGTCAGGTTGTAGACAAAGAAAACCAGCTGCCTGGAAGAATACAGAGAAGATAGCCTATGCTTCCAATGATTGCAATGAGAATTTCAAGAAATAATTCATACTAAGCTTGCAGTTTGTTTGTGGGTTGCCACTTATTAGACAAACAAAAAATTAATTCACAAAGGAAAACTCAACAGCATATTCAGGAGGCATGCCCACTGTGATATGCTTCTGTATAACTGAAACTAAAGTGATAGGAAACATACACCATTAAAAGAGAAGAAATTATGATGGGAGGTTTTATTATTTTGCTACTAGAAAAGTCAATATTCAGACCCTAAGTATTAGGAATGACAATAAAGATCAACATAAAATTCTAAATATTTCATTCACAATAAATGTGTGAAAGGTATAACTAGATATGCCACGATAAAAAATAAAATTTAAAAATTCCATCAAAGCAAACATTACAAGGGCTGGCCAAATAGCTCAGCAGATTAAAGTGTCTGCAAGCAGGAGCAGGGCATTCGATCCTGGGCCTGCTCTGATGCCCCTGCCTGGGGTTGGGGATGGGAGGGCGCTCAGAAGGCAATTGGGCGTGGTGATGCGCACCTGAAATCCAAGCTCTTGAGAGGCTGGAAACAGGCTAATTGCGAAGAGTCAGATCTAGTAGTGAGACTCTGTAGACCCTTCCCTAAAATACAAAAATAAACAAACATTACATGAGAGGCAAGGAGAAGTAGAAAAGAAATGAGAGTCTTAAAACACCATCAGTTAGACAAACTAAGTATGCAAAATGCAAGAATGATAAATGTTAAAATAGGATGATATGTTCAAGTGGCATCCACTTCAATATAAATGCTTCAAGTTTATCATTCTTAATAGGTGAGTAATACTCCATTATATAGAAATACCACATCTTTTTCAACCACTTGAACATATACTCATAAGTGAAATAAACCACACATGTGAAAATATCATATAGTCTCCCTAGCATAAGAAGTGAAAATAAGAAATACAAATGTACAACAATAACTAAAATCAATTGAGTCAGATAGGGAAAAGTGAACAGCATATGCTGCAGGGTACTAATCAGCTTTTCTTCTGGATGGTTAACAACCTAAGTTTACAGATCAAAACTGGAGAAATAGAAGAGCCACAAGGCCAGCCAACATTTTAGTCCTAGCCTTTCAAGGTCAGCGAAGACTCAGGACATAGGTGAACCTGTACTATAACATCATGAAGCTCAGTTGTGCCCCAAATTTTCTGAACAAGGAGATTATAGAGCCACAGAGCAAGAAGATCAATAGTCGATAGTGTACCTGGGGTGAGTCATATGGAGAGAAAACTTTTCTCAGGCTCTCACAGAGAGCAAACTGGTCAAACATTGGCCATGACTCATCCACATGGATGACACAGACAAAGGATCTACAGAGTATGGTACAGGATTACAAGATAAACCCTGAGGAGACTTCACTGACCTCACCAGAAACAAAACTACATGCTTTGGTATATAGATCTTGCTCTAGCTTGGTCTTAACCATCCAGCAGAAAAGTATAAAAATGAGGTATACAGTACAGGGCCATAATAATAAGTTGAGCTGTAAATGGCTACAGTCAACAACTTCTTCAGATGACTCACTATTATTGTGGAATGCTGGACTGTGTTGGATTGTGTCACCGAGTTCAGGCACCTAAATTGGTTTAATGACAACAGAGTGCTCATCTTTGACAGGTCCAGACAAAAAAAGGGGGATACAAAGGAAGAACCATGATGTATGTGTATAAACAGTACAATTAGGATAAATATGCCATGCTTCTGCATAATTCTATGAGAAGCAAGATTTGCACTAATAGTGGTTGGACAAGGTATTATGTTGGCTTCTAGTACTACTGACAACCACTAGGAAAATAACAAGTTAGAAAGTATTAATTATTGAATCTGTCATATAATTCAGGTATAAAAAATAAGATAAGTAAACAGCTACATTCTCCTCATTTACTGATAAGAGACATCTGCTATAATAATGTCTGTAAGTATAATATCATGCATGCACCTTGTACGGTACCAAAACATTATGAAAACAATTTGCAATGTATTAATTTATCGAATCTGTCCTGTTAATGTGTCTTGAAACTCTCTCATTGATATTTGTACTTCAATAAAAAAATTAATTAATTAATTAAAACAATACTATGATTAAAAATAAGCAGCATAAGGGAAGGGGATAAAAGCAATAGCTCAGGGGATTAAAGAGCCTATTTAGGCAGAGCACAAGAACTGGGTTTGACCCCCGGCATGCAGTGCCAGCTCCACCTTCCAGGGCATGCTGAGACAGTGATTGAGACACTGTGTAGTGGTGCAGGCCTGTAATCCCAGCGCTTGGGAGGCTGAAAACAGGAGAATCACTATGAATCTGATCTACATAGTGAGACCCTGTAGACCCTGTACTAAATACATTAAAAAAAAGGAAACAAAAACAAAAACATATGTGGCATAATGATGTGTGACTGTATTACCAACACTCAGAAATTCAAGGCAGGAGGATCACAGGGAGTTCAAAGCCAGCTTGGGATACATAGTGAAACTAAGATAGATAGATAGATAGATAGATAGATAGATAGATAGATAGATAGATAGAGACAGAGAGATGATAGATGGAAACATAGATAAATAGATTGATAAGTTCCATATTTCTTATAACCAACATTTAAAATATTAAACATTAGAAAATGTATTTTTTGCTTCAATACACTTCATACTGACAAATATATTACATAATGAAAGACAAAGTAAACCTCACTGTATGATGTAAAACTATAAAATTTGTATAACAATATAATAAAAAATGAAAAACAAGAAAAATTAAAAACAAAACCAAATTAGACTAATTATACAAATGAGTAAATTTGTTTTTTTTTAATTTTTCATTCATTTTAATGAGAAAAAAAAACATAAAATAGCAATGAAATGGTTTCAAAACAGGTTAGTAAGACAGTTATAATAATTAACACATTGCATATTGTTGTCTTCATAGTAGTTATTCAGAGAACAAGATGCACACATGATAGCTTGTCTAAACAATATTAGTACAAAACTTTCTTCTCACTGAACTAAGAGAAAGCAGTTGTGTATCTGTCCTAACTATATTGTATATACATATATTTTTTCACAATAAAATAGTCCCTTATTTATATCCCCCATTTTTGTTTTGTGCTGATAACTCATTACTATTATAGAGTTTGGGACTATATTGGTTTATTTTGCTGAATCCACAAACCTACAATCTTTGGACTGGCATCAAGTATGAAAAGGTTCTTTAAAGCCTTCTCCAGATACAGCTTCTCTAACAGCAATGGAACACCCATCTCTGACAACATGAACACATTTCATGAAAGAGAATTCATCAAAACTGATAGAAGAGAAAATAGAGGGTAGCCTAGGTGTGATAAAGAATCAAACTTATCAGCCAACCTCGAGAAAGAGCCCTAGCTCCAAACTCTTTGGTGAATTTTATCAAACCTGAAAGATTGACATTAAATAATTCATTATATGAAGGAGAAGAAATCACTGCATAATGTGGGCCTAGTATGACCGATCACACACGCCCGAGTGAGAAATAAAGTAATTCTGATCCCTGTATTTTAAAGAGAACAAAGTCTGTACTTCTAGCACTAACAACATATAGCAATGTATAAAATGTATGTACTGATCAACAGAATTTTGCCCATCTAGCCAGCCTGGATTGCCACTTAAAGGTCAATTAATACACTTCTTTATATTAACAGCATAGAAGGAGGATCACAATAATATTTGGGTAGCACCAATAAAGAATTTGAAAACATTCAAAATAATTTAACACCTCAGTGATCAGATGTATCAGCAGGTGAGGAATGGCAGTCAATCAGCTCAGACAAAGGCCATCGATGCAAATCCGAGGGTCCACAGTAAACACGCTTACAGGGCAGACTGGAATTCCCTGCCCTGAGCTTATGCACTGCGCAGTGAAGCATGCGCTGGTCTTTCACAATCAACTCGGTGTTCTCAGTGAGGTAGAAGCAGAGGTGACTGCTTGAAAGAGTGAGCATGGAGGACAGGTGAGCAGGAGTTGAAGATAAAGAAGACAGCAAAAATGATGCTTCTACGCGTGGACGGACGAAGACCAAAGGAAGGACTGCTTCTGGTCCTGCGACGGCTCTGCACCGCGCTCCGCAGGAAGTTTTCTCCAGGCGCACAAAGGTGAGCGGCCTTTCTTCCTCCGAGGTGTAATCAGAGCTGCAGTCCAGAGGTGCACGGATGCTCCTTCAGAAACTGTGATTATTTTCAGAAATTGTCATGACGTTTTCCAGTGATCTCTTTTCATACGACTCGGGCAAAATGAAAAGGAATATCTTTTATGATTTATTGTCCTTTCATTGAATTTTGAAATATAAAAATAGCAGAGGATAACCAAACAACATTGATTTTCTGTGTATTACATGGAAAAAATGCTTTCAGAAATATGTCTTTAAGGCATCTACCATAAATTTATACTTAAACAATTGTCATCAAGAAAATTGTACATTTTTGTCCGATAGTACGTGAGCATATTAATGGATGATATTGAATAGTTCAAGCATCAGGAATAAGTCATCATTTTGATGAGTCTAAAGATACACTTAGGAACATCACTGAGCACAAATGGAAATACTTTCATTATTATGTAAACATTGTCAGCATATTGCTTTAAAACAAATTAATGCTATAGATAATAAATGCATTAAAAGATCTTTTGAATTTGGGCCTATTTCCAAGAAATGATGGTAAAACTATTTATTCCTCAGTAATTGCAAATAACTTTATAGAAATTTAAATTTTGCTTCTGGAATCACATTTTATCAAAAAGTTGGGCAAATACAACATAAAGCACTTCTAATAAAATACACAATTTGAGAGACACTGATACAGCATAGCAAATAACACTAATAGTATCAGAAAATAATACACTCAAATATAAAAGGATTTGATACAGTTTGCTATCTTCAATTTCTTGGCAAAGTAAATTAATTCAAAAATTATGTTCCATATGGGCTGGAGTGACCTCTATCATAAAATAGAGCATTAAGGAAATTTTACTTAAATAGATTCATGAAAATAGTTTAATAAAATGTATATTGTTTTAAAATAATTTATGTCCAGAAAATTCACCACAATTTGTTAGTAACTTGAGCTTCTGTCATGTAGATATGCAATTTTCTCTCTAACAGTTGAATCCAGAAATGAAAACGAATGTGGCTAAAGATAAAGTAAAAAGCCATGTTCTTTTTGTTGCATTTAATTTATCTTTGAATTAGTGGACTTTAATCTTTCTAGTATATCTTATTGCACACAAAAGTCTGACATTTCATTGCAGTCACCTTGAAAAAGATTTGGATTACAAAGCAGCTGAGACAAATGGTACATGGCTGTCGAAAAGCACGGGCACAAACTGCTCGAATGTCTTACCTTTCCAAGCAAAAGAAATAATAAGCAGATATAGTGAAACTGGTAGAAACAAAATACAATGAGGTGGATTAGAGATAAGAAACTGAAGAGAGGCAAACCAGGGTACAAAGTGCAAAACGAAGCTAAGCTCCTGGAGCCTTAATTAGAGGCAAATCCATTTTAAAATTCCTTTTCTTTTAGTATCTGAATAAGGTTTGTCACAGAGCTCCTGAGCGAAGGGATACACACAACCACATGTTATATTATAAAGTTAGGGCCAAACAACTTCATGAGGATTTATATTCTAACAACATGCTAGCCCTCTGAGAAAAGCACATGGGATCACTCTGAGCCACAATTTCTTTCACATTTAATGCATAGAGTCCCTGAATACTGAAGAAGTTCTCAAATCTCAGAACCAGGTTAGCCCCTGCTGGCCTGACGTCTTGTTGGTATCTACTCAGGACTTGCTTATTTTCACAACATACCTCAAGACTCAGCTTTGCAAAAATGTGACATTCCATTTGCACTGGGCAGACAGTGCTAGTGAATAGATAGGCTCTTACCTTAGACCAGAACATGGCGCTAACCTGACAGCAGCTAGGGTATCATAAGCCCCTAAATTTAGACTCTGGTAATTACATTAAATCTTTATACATGAGTCAAAATGTATTAAGTCCCTACTGCAGGATGATGTGACATACACACATACAAGATAGACTTCAACAACAGTGCAACCTAGATTTGTACTGTGGTGTGTTGAAAATGTAGAATACATTTAAGAGCAAAATGTCAGGCATTGTGGAGTAAAACTAGGTGAAGTTTTCCATTAAGTTTCACCATGTCTCCTAAATTCTAACCACAGAAGCTGTCGCAGCCTTTACCCGCATCTTTCCATGGGCTCCTCCGTGCCACACGGCTCTTCATTCGTCTGGTGCTCCTGCTGTGTTCATTTCCTGTTCTCTCTCACCTGGAATCCAGGGGCTGTCTTGTCTGCTCTCAGGATCTCAAGAGAAATATGGTATAATAATTGGTGACTGCTTCCTGAGTGCCAGGAATAGACCTGCTGCAAATCTCCATGATTAAAACAGCAAATCTCTATATGCACAACGAGATTGAGAAATTTGATAAATTTTAAGGGGGAAAGTGCATGGACCTTCAAGAAGGCATGAATAGGGTACATGAGGAAAAGTTGTCATGAGTCATATGGAAATTTGCAGAGATGGTGTCAGGCAATATGGCACCAGAAAAATGAGCACATAGCAGATACAGCTGATGAGTAAATACAGTGTGACAATTCAGGAGTGAGGTCTGACATGGGATCTGGGTCCCATCAGTGGGCCATGGAAGTTGTGTTATAGCAACACACTCGATGAGATTGTGGTTAGAAGAGGAGGAAATCCTTGCTGCAGTTTTGGTTGTGATGTCCAAGTTCAGACTCTCTGTTCTGCAGGGGTCATTCCTCAGACCAGCTCAGAGAAGGCAAGCAAGTATGAGGGCAGAGATCAGCATTTGTAAAGGACAGAGTCTCCCTCTAATGCTGAGCCCAAATAGCAGGGCAGAAGGGTCTGTGGAGGCAGAGAAGAAAGATAGATAGCTTGAGAAAGCTCAGAAGGAACAGGATTCCAACAGGCACTACTTTGGTTCTGAGTGAGTTTCAGAATGACAATCCTAGACAGACAGAAGAGAAATGAGCAAGCCTAATTTGCCTTTTACAACAATAGGAACAAAATGATAGCTGGATTGATTTTTAAATCAGTGGTTACTCCTACTAGATAAATGATAATTAACTAGGGAGTGAACTTTGGTATGGACTAGCAATAGCAAAGATCTAGGGTCATGGCCCAAGGAAGATGGTCATTGTGCGGATTATCAGAATGATGGGGTCAACTATTTTATTCAATGGCTAGATATTAGATAAAATGAGACAAATAAGCTAAGCAGCAGAGACCTTAAAAACTGACGATCATCATTTTCAGTGATGCATTTCATATAATAGTAGCAGCATATAAACAGAATGTTACAGGGCCAGCCAAATAGCTCAGCGCATTGAAGTGCCTCCTTAGGCAGATGCAGGGGACAGAAGTTGGATTCCTGGGCCTGCCTTGCCAGCCTTGCCCTCGGGGCATGCTGAGACAGCAATTGAGACTGGGCATAGTGGCAGGAACCTGTAATCTCAGCACTTGGAAGGCTGGAAACAGGAGAATCACTATGAGTCTGACCTATGCAGTGAGATTCTGTACACACTGTCCAACCTGTCCTAAATACAAAAAAAATTAAAAATTAAAAAAATAAAAAAGAATGTTACAGTAAGGCTTCTTCTACACAGACTTATCAAAAAAGACTGCCTGTGGTCTAGGATACTGATGATAGTCATGTTAATTACATTAAACTCTAGAATTAGTAGGTATCCATCAACTTTTTAGATATATACTCAAACCTTAGTGAAAAAATAAATTATACCCATAATGTATTATTTCCACACATCCAGCAAAGGTTTTCCTAAAAGATATACGCAGGTTGCAGACTGTGATAGAGGGAATTTAGAGCATGCTCACAATCATGGAATCAAAGAGTTAAGACAACAAAAGGCACAGCATTATAATCAAGAAAGGCTGGTAGAGAGATATTTGACAGTTTGGTCAGTCATTGTTATATTTAAATAACATGAAGAAAAATGTGATTTTATTCATAAACTTTCTCAGCAATGAGGCAAAATATGCAGCAAGCACAACTTAGAGCAGGAGAGCTTGAATTCAGCTCACAGTGCTAGAGGAGTCCTCCATAGCTGGCCGAATGAAAGGGAGAAGCTGTTTGGTGGAAACTGGTGCAGGGTGTTTGCTTGGGGTTGTGCAGCTAAGAAGTAGACAGCAAAGTGATGAGCTGTGGAAAAGATCACACCCCCGGTGACTGGTGCCCTCTCGCTCAGCTCTGAGCCCATTAATGGACTTACCCACTGAGGAAGAGAGCACCAGGCCTATTTTCTGAGCTGTGCTCAGAGCAGCTGTCCTATTCTCCTGATGCAGTGCTTGACTTCTTATTAATTCTAATGTTTTCAATACTGTATTCTCCTTGGGCCCAGCTCTTCTACTTTGTTGGCCAAGCTGCAATATTTTTTCAAATCATTCAGTTCTCTTTTTCCTCCATGCTTAATCCCATAAATATGATTAAAACAGCCATCAGTACCCATGTACTGCTGGTCATTGGGCTGCCTTGAAATTTCCTTTGTCAAATCAATTAATCGAGATTTAAATTCAGCCTCACAGGAAGGTCGAGGAACTGCACAAAACATAAGTAAATCTTTGCCCAAGTGGAAGATGAATGTTTCTAGCTGAGTTTCTGATAGAATCCTCACTCCCACCTGTAGTGACGTGACTGACCCTTACTGTGCTCATCTGTAGCTGCACTCCGATCTTCTGGGTTCTGACTTGTGTTACCATTGAGCACAACTGACAGCAGCACACTTGAGCTTCTCTATGTGAATTCCAAAGGTTTCCAAGCCCTTCCTACCAACCAACTCCCAAAGCTCCTGAATTACACACTCAGTTATAGTTACAACAACAGCCCAGGTTCTGCTGCAGCTACAACATCTGTTAGCTTTGGCATTGCAAGGACAGAAGTACCAATGTGTACAACTTATAGGAGGAGAGCTTTAATTTTACTCAAGTTTTGGAGAACTCAGCCTGTGATCCGCTGGCTACATGCCAGAGTAAGATGGTAGAGAGGCCCTGCAGAGGAGAGTTGCTCAACCCCTGATAACAGGAAGCAGAGAAAGTGAGGATGAGCTGGTGACAAGAGTGGCATAATTCAGTCCCCTCCAAAGCCCCACATCTGAATGCATGAGATCAGTGTGTTTAGTATCTAAACCATAGCAAGGACTCTGAAAAGAAGTTCAACACACATTATTTTGTATCATTGCAAAAGAATGATGCTACCTTGGTACAGCCCTCTTATTGGTAGCTCGGCAGCCTCTGTTGGTTTAACTGTATGTGTAGCCTCAGCTCACAGAATAAAATAGTTCAAATATTTTTGTAGGTGTTTGTCAAAGTAAGAATTTATAAAAATCTTGAAATAAATACTTCTTATATAGCGCAATACTAGCAAGCCTTAAAGCAAAATATTATTGAATTTCTCTCCTTAGTTCCTCAGCTAAGGAACAGAGACAATTTTTATTTTGGGGATGTCTAAAATTTCTTTCTGAATAAGTACTTTTTAACTTTCCTAGAATAGTTCCAGTTTATACTGTTGTCCAAGAAAACAGTTAGCAGCATCCCTCTACACAGCTTCACATGCCCTGGTTTGCAAGATACAATGCATTGTTTCCAGCTTCATGGCTGGAACCTGCTTCTGTATCAGTGCTATTTTAAGTCTGTATTTATAGCGCCAATAAGACTAACAGTGCTCACAGAAGAGACAATCTACATTTTCCTGGAGGCTACGAAAATTCAGAAAATCAAAGACCAAAGTACATAAGACTTGTTATTTGAAACCTACATTATACATTATATAGTAATTAAACTTGTTACCAGCCTAATGAGAAGCTTCTCATAAATGTCCACACCAAGAAAGACAATAAAAGTGAGATGTATACAAAATGTGATTGAATTGCAAGTATAATTGTGTTTGCTCTAAAATAAAAGCAAATTATGTTTCTGTGATGTCCTCAAACATCAGTATTTTTAACACTTGTTTCTCTCATCCCCAGGGGTGGCCCTACTGGGTCAGAAAAGAGGAATCAACGTAGGGTTTCCCAACACAGCTCTGCCCCACCCCCACCCCACACGCTCACATCCCTACACACAATCCTAACTTCCTTTGCCACCTTTGCCATGTGGTCTTGTGTGTTTATTTCTGTGAATGAGACACTTAGGCCCTCAGAGAAAACCAAGTCTTTGTCTTTTGCTAAACATTTTCCCCTATTTTTCACCTCTCACCCTTCTAGACTTGCAGCTTTGTTTCTGGAATTCTTTCTTCCTCGCTGTACACTCCCTCTCCTCTACCTTGGCCGGGTTCCTCTGGCCTGCAGCATCTCCACCCATCCTTCCTTCTGCATGCCTGTGCACTCTTGGAGGAATCAGAAGTAGATGAGTGAGCTGAAGGAGAGGAAGATACAGTAGAAGATGAAAACTTCAGGATTTCGGACCACCTGTCCACTCACTTACTCACCTAGAATGCTCTTCTTATATAAAATAGCCAGAGCAGAGGTGAAACTTCTCTCTTCCTACCATACATAAGCCTCATTAGATGATTTTGTTCTTTCTGTGTGTCTGTCTCTCCCTCTCGTTCTCCTTCTCCCTCTCCCTCCATCCCTGTCAATAGTTGTTACTTGGAAGGGAACCCAGATCTTTCCATTTGAGTTCTATCACCATTTTCTTTTGTTTTTATTTTTGAGGCAGGCCCCCAAAGTTGCCCTGACTGTGCCACACTTAGGTCTCATTTTCCTTTATCTTTCCTCTATCCATCACATTGGGCAAAGTCACTTAGTCTTGAAGCTCAAACAGTTGCCTGCAACGTGTGAAGAACAAGCCCAAGCACGCCGTGCCCTGCCTGAAAATGCTGGCTGCTGCTTCCGAGGAAAGCACGTCTCCGAGAACAATCAGGCTAGATCCTCTGGAGCTTCAGCATGAAGCCCTCCCTTCTTCCAGGAAATTGGCCTCTGCAAAGACAGCTTCTTTCCCCAGCTGGTGCTGGAGCTCCGACAAGGGTGCCACTGAATGCTCCGACAACGCAAGGCGGGTGCCTCTGCCTCTGGGCTGCTCCAGGCACACCGCACAGCAAAGATTCAGAGCGCTTCAAATATAGGTTGCGTTTCCTGGAGGTTTTCTCAGCAGCGGTCTTTATCCATCAGTAGCCAGAAAAATAGAGCACACAGGGCCAGGTCATGATTCCCCAGTGGCAAAACACTAGTATGTCCATTTTAAAATTTTATAGTGCCTTGTTTCTACACTGTTTCCTAGTAATTCATGAATACAGTAATGCACAGTTTGGACAGAATGCAGAACTTTAAGTTTCTTTTCTGCACGTCTAAAATCGAGTCAATATTCTTTCAAATATTACCATGTCAGTATTAGGGTGAGGTTGTAGGAAACAAGATTTGTTTTTTACAAAAATATAGGGGGACATTAACAATCATCTAGAATTCTGCACCCTCAGCCAGACTTTGGGGACAAGAGGCAAACACGCCAACATCAGAGAAACATGCCTGTGCAGAGCCTGTCATTGGAATGACAGATATTTGTACTAAAGGCATACTGGGCAGGGCGCAGACGTCATCCGCTCACGAAGCGCAGCCTTCGCGTTGGCCAGAGAGGTGCAAGCCAGCACCATAGCAATTCTTACTTCATGACAACTTACCACAAAAGAAGTCAGATTCAGAAAATGAAAGAGTAAGGGGATATTTTCCTCAGCATTTTGCACATTTTATATGGTTATGTTGGCGCATATTTGTGTTTAAGTACACATATAAATTCATAGTCTATAAAATATATAATGTATGTAGTCTATGTACATGCATAGTATATAATAATACCTACAATTTTTAAAGTATATATGATATCATACATTGTATTTATTTACTAACATCTAACTACATCATTATAAATATACATATACTTATTCATTTTTTTATTTTTATTTTTTTGTGGAACCGGGGATTTGAACTCAGACCCTTGTGCTTTCCAGGCAAGCGCGTATTCTACTTAGCCATCTCCCCAGCTCCTCAATATATTTTTAATTGTCAACAAATACAAACTTAAACCAAAACAATACCCTGTGTTGGTGCTTCACCATAGTCTCAATAAACATATTCTTCTGTGTTTAGGCTAAAAATCTGCAAGCCATAACATCTGACATGTTTTTCATCCCAAAGGGTGCAAGGCCTCACAAACATAACCAAGCTGCTTGTGAGGGGAAGGAACTGCTCTGGGAAAAAAGAGGGAGAAGTGGCTGCAATGAAACTGGTCCAGACTTGAGCGATTGCTCAAGCATGGGGACTCATTTCAAACTCTCCCCTTGCTGGGCTCAGAAATCCAAGTGCCTAGAGCAAATCACCACTCTTGCCACACAGTGTAGTAACACAAACCCTAAAGCCACCAGCCATGCCTTCATGCTTCAATTTAATTTTTAATTTGTGGATTTGTTTGTTTGTTTTTGCTAGAAGCTATTGCTCATTTGAAAAGCTTCTATTTCCATCTATACTTAATAATTTGTGTAATAATTTCTATGAAAAAGCAGAATTTTAATATGAAACTGTTTGGATATAGAGGTAATTAGGGTATTTAAAATAGGAAGTTTTACTCAAAAAATAATATGTAATAATGTGTTCACCTGAATCTGTAATTCTATTTTATATACTAAACATATATGTCTTTAATTAGATACTACATATGTGTATGAAAATGTAAATGCACATTTAAAGACTACTTGGTCATTGTTTATATATGAAGATAAAATTAGTTCAAGGATATTGTTTTCATGCAAAATCATGTGAATCATTCTATTAATATGAAATACCTATTTTCTTTAAGTAGCTTACTATTATATTTTGTGTGCTTTTCTACTAATTCCAATGTGTGTATCAGTTCATCAGAGATTTATATTTTAAAATTCATTATGATTAGCAACATATTTTTGCATCTAATTTTGTGGCTTTTTCTGCTCTTTCCAGGTAGGCTCAAATACAGAAGAAAACAGATGCAACTGTCTACTCTGAAAGGATGCACCTAGAGAGCATACTTATAAGTGAAATAAATCAGACCCACATGTGCAAACATCATACTGTCCCATTTGCTTAAAAAATTGAAAGAGTAAATAAAATATGAAAGATATGATGCACATTGTTAAAAGGGAAAAAGCCTATGTAAAGGAAAAGAACACACAGGAGCGGGGCTTTGATCCCCAGCACCACAGCCACACCAGCCCCAACCCTGGGCACATTGAGCAGTCCACCCAGACTGGGCCTTGTGGTGCATACCTATAATCCCAGTGCTGGGGAGGCTGAACACGGGAGGATTACTATGAGTTCAAAAACTGAAAAAAACTAAACTAAAAAGCAAAAACACTAAAAAAAAAAAAAAAAAAAAAAATAGCCACCACACTGTGGGACCACTGCACATCTGCCCATCCCCAGGCCTGTGAGTGTGTAGAAGAGCTTCTGTGCTGCCCTGCACTCGCCTGGTGAATACCAGGTGCACCACGTGAGGGAGACCTTTCCCTGCCTTCTGAAGACCTGCCCCAACACTCCAGACCCAGCACAGTCCGTCCTGTGAGTGAGAACTTCCGACACGCTTCCAGGACCACTCCAGATCCACCCAACCCCAGGCCCCTTGAGTGGGAAAGCTTCTGCTCTGTCCTGTGCCCACTGGACCAAGCCCAGGCTACCTGAGCAAGAGAGAACTTTCCCCTCATTCTGCAGACTTCCTCAGCCCTTCTAGAGCCAGCAGAGCCCACCCTGCACATCATATCCAGCCCAGGCGAGGCCCGGCGAGTGTGTGGGAGAGCTTCCAGCTACCCTGCACCAGTGGGACCTCTCTGGACCAAAATTCAGGAACACCTCATGAGTGAGACCCTCTACCGCTCCCTTAGGACCCCTTTAGCCATCTGGAGCCCCCACGTCCAAGTCTGCCCAGTGAGTGAGAACTTCTGTGACACTCTATAGACATCCAGATTCACCCAAAGCCCAGGCCCAGCTAGTGTGTGGGAGAGCTTCGGCACTCCTCTTTGCTCCCTGGGCCACAGGAAAAACAGAGGTTCACTGTTGTGCCAGAGGGACACAACAGGTTCAGTTCAAAAGGCTGCAGCAGGAAGGAGCAGAACACAATAGTTAGACCCAAGCCAGGCATAACTGGATAAATTCAAACTTAAAAGAGCTGGACCAAAATTTCAATAGGTGTCAAGGTTATAACTCCACCAAATCTCTACGCCAAAGGTCAGAGGTCAATGCTATATGAAATGATAAAGACAAGGAGGAAAATGCAATCTCAGGCCTAGAGCCCACCCAGGACAAGTGTAGAGGACACCAGCTCAGCTGAAATGTACGAAATAATAGCGTCAGAAGTAAAGAAACAACAGCAGAAAGGTATAGAGGAAATCAGAGCAGAATCAATTTGTGAAATAAAAAAAGAAATCTCTGAACTCATAGCATCTGAAGTAAAGAACCAAATAGAGAAACATATGGAGGAAACCCAATACCCACCCACAAGTGCAAAGGATAGTAGCTCAGCTGAAATGTATGAATCAACAGCATCAGAAGTAAACAAACAACAGCAAAAGATATAGAGGAACTCAGAACAGAATTAATTTCTGAAATAAAAAAAGAAGTCTCTGAATTCATAACTTCCAAAGTAAAGAATGAAATACAGAAACATGGAGGAAACCCTATCTGAAAAAAACTGCAGTAAAAGAATTCATAACTGCTTCTAAAAAACACATTGATAAAGAAATAGAGATTAGAAAAATGACAGATTCATAGAATAACCAAAACAAGAAAGACATAGATCATATGAAGCAGAGTCAAAGAGATATAGAGGAACTTAAAATCTCAAACCGATGCCTACAAAACCATATGAGTGAATGTGAAGATGGAGTTTCAGATCTTGAAGATGCTGGTGCAGCTAGTGAAAAGTTGAAAAGGATCTGTTAAAAACAACAAGGATGCAGGAAAAAATAATTCATCACCTGCAAGAGGATGCAAAGATGAACAATGTGAGGCAAATAGGCATCAGTGAGAAGGATAGAGTCAATGCAAATGACATAAAAAGAATATGGGCAGAAGAAATAGCAGAAAACTTCCCAAATATGGGAAAATAATCTGACATTCAGGTACCTAAAGCATACAGAATGCCAAATAACTTCAATCCAATTAAAAACACACCAAGACATGTTATAGTCAAGATCCCAGAAATCCAGCACAAGAATAATATACTGAAAGCTGCTAGAAAAAAAGAAGCAGATCACATTCAAAGGAAAACACATCAGAATTACGAATGATTTTTTTTTTCACAAACCATGAAGGCAAGAGCATGGAGCAGAGTACTTCAACTCCTCTATGAAAACCAATTCCAGTCCTGGCTACTATACCCTGCCAAACTCTCTCTCAAGTTTGAAGGAGAAATGAAATACTTCCATGAGAAAGAACAACTAAAGAATTTCATGACAAAGCCAACCCTACACAGACTACTTAAGGATGTTCTAGAGGGGAACCAAAATGATCAGAACTCAATGAATGACAACAGAAGGCAAACAATTAAACACAAGACAAAAAGGAGTAAACAACAGCAGGTAAATAGCATTGCAATCATATGTCAACACATCTCATTTATAACAATCAGTGAAAATGGACTCAGTTCACCAATTAAGAAAAGTAAACTGGCGCAGTGGATTAGGAAACAAAATCAGAAAATATACTGGATAAAAGAAACACACTTAACTCATAAATAAATTCATAGGCTCAAAATGACATGCTGTGAAATGAAACTATATGCTTTAGCACCTCAGAAAAAAGCAGGGGCAGCAATCCTGTTTTCAGACAGTCTCAACTTCAAACCAAGAATGACAAAACAAAATAAAGAAGGCCACTATATATTGGTTAAGGGAAGAGATAACACTCATAAATGTATATGCACCAAACACGAGAGGACCCAATTATATAAGATGAATGTTAATGGACATGAAAAATGTAATATCCAACAGCACAATCTTGACAAGAGACCTTAACACCTCCCTTATCCCAAAAAAAATAGGTCAATCAGACAAAAAATTAGCAAAGAACTAGCAGAACTGAACCAGAGCTTGGAACAAATGGACTTGGTGGACATATAGAGTGTTCCACCCAACCACAGCTGAATATACATTTTTTTCAGCTGTACATGGATCATTTTCTGAAATAGACCACATAGTAGTCTATAGGTCATGCTTAAGTATATGCAAGAAGACAGAAATAATCCCATGCATACTATCTGACCACAGCACAATGAAACTGGAAATAAACAACAAAAGAAACCAGAAAAAAAAACTAAATGCATGGAAATTAAACAACAACTTACTCAGCAATCAATGGGTCACAGATGAAATCAAACAAGAAATTCAACAATATCTATAATTCAAGGAAAATTCAACTACAACTTATTGAATTCAAGGGATGTGATGAAAGCATTTCACAGAGAGAAATTCATAGCTGTGAACTCACACATTAGGAAAACAGAACAGGAACAAATAAACATACTAATGCTGACCTCCAACATCAGAAAAGGAAACACAAGCCAAGCCTAGAGCCCAAAGATGGGAAGAAATAATAAAATTAGAGCAAAAATTAATTCAATTGAGATGAAGAAAACAGTTCAAAGAATTGAAGAATCAAAAAGCCAGTAATTTGAAAGATTAAATAAAATCAATGAGCACCTAGCTAACCTCATCAAAAAGAGGAAAGAAAAAGTTGAAATACAAGCAATAAGGAATGAAAAGGGTGAAATCACCACAGACCCAGTGGAAATTCAGATTATCAGTAACTACCTTGAGGATCTTTATGCTCACAGAATAGAAGACATAGATGAAATGGACAGATTCTTAGAAAGGCACAAATTAGCAAAACTCCATCAACAAGATTAACAACTCTCAATAACCCAATAACAACCAATGAAATGTGAAATGTAATTAAAAGCCTGCTGACAAAGAAAATTCCAGGTCCTCATGGATTCACAGATGAATTCTGGAAGAAATTCACAAAAGATATAATCCCTACACTCCTCAAACTCTTCAATGAAATTGAAAAGGAAACAGTTGTCCCAAAATCATTCTTGGAGGCAAGTTTTATACTGATACCAAAACCAGGGAAAGACATAACTAAAAAAAAAAAAAAAGAACTACAGGCTAATCTCCCTCATGAACACAGATGCAAAAATCTTCAGCAAAATCCTATCAAATAGAATACGGCAAATCATTAAGAGGATCATACACCATTACCAGATAAGATTCATCCCAGGGATGCAAGCATGTTTCATTATTCATAAATTTGTTACTTTAATACACTATATCAACAGAGTGATATATGAAAACCACATGACCATCTCAATTGATGCAGAAAACGCTTTTGACAAAGTCCAACACTGATTCATGTTCAAAGTCCTACAGAAAATTGGAATAGAAGGCCTCTACTTCAATTTGATAAAAAAAAATCTATGACAACCTAAAGGCTAATATAATTCTAAGTGGCAAAAAAACTGAAATCTTTTATTCTCAGATTTGTTACAAAATAAAGTTGTCCTCTATCACCCCTGCTGTTCAATATAGTTCTGGAATCACTAGCTAGAGACATTAGAAAAGAGGGACAAATAAAAGGAATAAGAATAGTAAAGAAGAAGTTAAAGTATCGTTATTTGCAGATGACAAGATACTTCATGTGGAAAACTGAAAAATTCCACCTAGAAGCTATTAGAATTGATATGCAAATTCAGTAGCATGGCAGGATACAAAGTCAATAACATTCCTCTACACAGATAACATACACACTGAAAGGGAAATGAAAGAAACAATACCTTTTACAGTAGCACTGTGGAAAATGAAATACCTTGGTATTCATCTAACTGAAGAAGTCAAAGAACTTCTCATGGAAAATTACAGAACTCTTTTCAAAGATCATAGAGGACATTAGAAAATGGAAAGATACTCACTGATCCTGGATAGGAAGAACCAATATCATGAATATGGCTATATTCCCAAAATTGTTGTATGGTTTTAATGCAATTCCTATCAAATTACCACCAACATACCTCCCAGACCTAGAAAAATCATGCCTAAAATTTATTTGGAAACAAAGAAAGACCAATAGGAAAGGCAAATTTTGCCAACAAAGACAAGGCAGGAGACAATACAACTCCTGACTTGAAACTGTACTATAAAACTACTGTGATAAAATCAGCATGGTATTGGCAATGAAATAGACCTGAGGATCAATAGCATAGATAGACCTGAAGATCTACGCATGCACTCAGCAACCTGATATTTGACGAAGTGGCAAAACATGCCTCTTTAACAAATGGTTCTGGAACAACTGGCTCTCTATGTGCTGAAAACTAAAACTTGACCCGGGTCTATCACCATGCACTAAGCAAACACCAAAATAGATTAAAGATCTAAACATTAAAACAGAAACACCAAAACTCCTGGAAGAGAAAGGAGGAGGAACTCTTGAAGACATAAGGGTAGGCAAAGAGTTCATGAACAAAAATCAAATCACACAGGTAACAATTGAAAGAATTAACAACTAGGACCACCTCTTATTGAGAAGTGTTTGCATGTAAAAAAAAAATTACCAGTAAAATGAAAAGATAACCCACAAATTTTGAAAAAATCTTAACTAATAAGCACTCAGACAAAGGTTTGCTAGTTAGAATTTATGAAGAACTAAAAAACATTAGGAACCCCTAAATTTAAAGATCCAGTCCAGAAATGTGCATCAGAGATGAACACATAACTCTCAGAGGACAAAATTAAAGAAGTGAATAAATATATGCAAAAATGCTCCACATCACTAGCCATCCATGAAATGCAAATTAAAACAACACTGAGATACCATCTCACCCAAGAATGAATGGCTATCATAAAGAATCCAACAAACAATAAATGTTGGAGAGGATACGGAGGCAAGGAACCCTTCTCCATTGCTGGTGGAAATGTAAACTGGTACAACCATTATGGAAATCAGTGTGGAGACTCCTTAAAAAACTAGGACTAGAAATCCCATTCAAGCCAGCTATCTCCCTACTGGGAATTTTCCTGGAGAAACTGAACATGTACCTATGTTTATAACAGCACAATTTGTGATAATCAAATCTTGGAACCAACCAAGATGCCTGTCACATGAGGAATGGTTGAAAAAGATGTGGTATCTTTATACCATGGACTATTATCCAGCTATAAAGTGGATGCCACTTGAAGATATATTTATAAGTGAAATAAACCAGACCCATATATGTAAAAATTGTATAGTCTCCCTATTATAAGAACTCAAAAGAAGAAATACAAATAGAAAGTTATAGCACAATTAAAAAGAAAGCAAGAACTTGAGGATTAGAAAATGAGGAAAGGGCAAGGAGAAAATCTGGGAAATATGACAGGGGCAAGGCCATACATTTATATGTATGCAAAAGATAGATAAGGCAATGATCCTGAGAAACATCAAAAAGTTTTTGAAACATGCAGTTAATTGGTGGGATTCTCACCCTGACTAACTATACGTGCTGATACATGTGAACAAAGCAACTGAACTAATGATAGCAATGCGTAATAGCAGTTTCATGCTTGGAATGCCTGCCATTCTGGTCTTCTAAATATGTACTTCTTGTCATGACATGCTATGTATTACTATATTGTCTCTCAAGTAAATTTTTTTTCTTTTTTAAATTAAAGGTAATAAATGAAAAAAAAAAAAAGAAAAGAACACAAAATGTCACAGGACTGTCCTGCTAGAATGCTGTATATGGTTAGATTTCTAAATTTCTGTGTAAAAATATGTAATGTAATACTCCATTGTATTTATTTCTATGTTATAATTATTTTTTTCTTCATATTCTGTAGGGACTTAAAATTTAACATATCAATACTTGATAGAAAATATCTGTTCCACGTTATGGCAAAGATGATTGAAACCTAGACAGATAGGGTAAACTGAAATGTGTATGTTACATGGTAATAATAAGCTTCTCTTCTGGAGAGTTAACAACCTAAGTTTGGAGATTAAAAACTAGAGAAGAGCCGGGCATGGTGGCGCATGCCTGTAATCCCAGCACTCGGGAGGCTGGGGCAGGAGGATTGTTGTGAGTTCGAGACCAGCCTGAGCTACAAAGTGAACTTAAGGCCAGACTGAACTGCATAGTGAGACCCTGTCTCAAAAAGACCAAAAAAAAAAAAAAAAAAAAAACTAGAGAAGAAGAAGGGCGGCAATATCAGCCAAAATTTTGTCCCTAGACTTTCAAGGTCAGAGAAGACTCAGGATATAGAAGAACTTGTACTGAAACATCATGAAACTCAGTTGTGTCCCAAATTTTCTGATCAATGAGATTATGGGGCCACAGAGGAAAGTGATCATGATGTAGAGTGTGCCTAAGGAGAGTCACATGGAGAGAAAACATTCTCTCATGCTTTCACAGAGAGCAAATTGGTCAAGTAATGGCCATGACTCATCCACAAGGTTGACACTGACAGAGTATCTACAGAGTGTGGTACGGGGTTACAGGATAAATCCTGAGGGTATGTCACTGATCTTATCAGATACAGAAGTTACATTTGTTGTTATATAGGTCTTGCTTTATCTTGGTCTTAACCACTGAGCAGAAAAGTATAAAAATGAGGTATGTAAAATAAAGCCATATTAATATGCTGAGCTGTGAAAGGCTCAAGTCAACAACTTCTGTGGATAGCCCACTACTATTGTGGACTGCTGGACTGTGTTGGATTGTTTTTCTGAATTTATGGACCTATAGTATTTAAATGCCAACAGAATACCCACATCTGACAGGACTAAACAAAAAAAGGGAATACAAAGGACAATTTTGTATTTGTATATATAGAATAGTCAGGATAGATATATAGCTACTCTTGCTTAATTGAATGAGTAGAAAGATTTGTACTTAATTCAAAAAGTAGAAAGTGTTTGGACAGGATATCCTGTCTGCTGCTTGTACTCTGGATAATCACTAAGAAGATAACAATGTACAATGTATTAATTATTGAAAATGTCCTATTAATCAGTTTCAAAATTGTCTCATTGCTATTTGTTCTCAATAAAAAAAAATAAACAATTAAAGAAAAGGAACACTGGGATGAAGGAAAGGACAAAGGAAAGAACAAATGAAGGGAAAAATAAATGCTTACGTATATATAAAGAATAGTTTGGATAACTGAACTGCTGATTTCTGCTGATCTACTGAAAGGAGCACTTAGTGCTTAAATTTTTTCTCTTTATCCTTTTAAATTTTTTAATACTTTTTGACCAGCTTTTCATACTTATATCTGCTGATCTGGACATTTAATTTTGAAAATAATAATGTGTAATGTAACAATCATTGTTAAATTCCTATTATTTTGTTTAGTGAAATACTGTATCTTTTCTATTATTTTTTTACTATTTTTATATTGTTTTAAAAAAGACTGAAGTGTGACACATTAAGTAAACATAAAACAGGCACCGTGGCTATACTTCACACACAGAAGGCCCATATTTGGGGACTTGGGGTGCTACAAGCGACAGTGAAATGAGCAACATTTTGTAATATGTGACCTATATTATAACCTACATTATACATGACACTATCTTTTCTGTATTACACAAAGTTGTAAAATCTTCCATGTAAAACTTCCTTGATCTATAAATGCTTTATAGAAGGGAAGTGTGTCAGGGGCATCCAGCCTGCAGGAAAAAAATAATGTTTGCATAGATAAACTGCACTAAACACACTCATATCATCAAAAGAGCAAGGGAGAGTGCTGAGTTCGAACAGTTTTGCTTGCAGGTAAAAGCAATGTACATCTAAAGAAGGCTGAAAGAAAAAAAAAAGGCTGAGGTCTAAAACAAACCCAGATTGCTAAAAGTCTTGTAGATTATTTCTTTTAATGGAAAGGTGAAGTATATAATACCCACTGTGCTCTCCACTGGCACATAATTGGAAAGATCGGGTGTCACATGTTTGCCTGTGCATATACATGTGTTTTATATTTTCTCTTTTTATTTTAAAAGCTATTTCAACATGTGAAATAGCTACTCTGTACATTTTTACTACAACTTTATAGGATATTATATAATTCTCAGAAGAAAATGGGTTTTCAGCATATTTGTTAAAATGATAAGCAAAATAGCCTTTGCTAACACTCTTGTTTGTAAGTCTTAGAAATCATGGTCTGTAGTTTATTTTTATCTTTAGAAAATCTCCTGTTTATGCTACATGAATAATTTAACAATTTGCTGACTTATTTAGAAATATCTGTATATATGATTAAAATCACTCATTTTGTTTTCTTGTATTCAATCGAAATTGCATGTTTGCTTGTTTTTCATTGAAATTACACGTTTAGTATTCATAATATCTGAATGTCCATATAATATGTGCATTCAATAAAATTGTATGCTTATGAAAATTCATCTTTTTATTGTGCGTTTCTTAGAAACTATGTATCCATGTACTGTACGAACAGTTTGGAGCCTGTGTAGAGCTAAATCAAATGTGGATCTGGTCTTCACAACAATAATTTATTAAAGAAAATTAAACTAGATGTGAATCTCAATGATTGTAGTTAAATACACAAAACCATCGAATCGGTCCATTCAGGGGCCCAGGATACAGCTCAGCATATGCCCTGCCAGCCTCACTCTGGACCCACCAAGCCCACCACTGAAACCAAACATGGCTGGGCATGCCTGTAATCCCAGCACTGGGGGTACTGAAGGAGGAGAATTACTGATTCCAAACTGAGTAGTGAACCCTGTACCAAACACATAAATTTAAATAAATAAATCCATACAGCAGCACAATTTAAAGTTTAAAAATAATGGCTGTTAAATTCCTCCATTTTTTAAGGTATTTGGTACAGGGTCTCATTATGCAGCTCAGACTCATAGTGATGTTCCTGTATCAGGAATCCCTAGTGCTGGGATTACAGGCATGCGCCACCACATCCTATTTCTGTGGCTGACCCAGGGGGCCCAGGGTGGGGTCAGTGGTTCAAGGATGGAACCCTTGTCTCTGAGCTTGCCTAAGCAGGCGCTTAGTCCACTGAGCTATCTCCCCAGCCCTAAGTCCTCCAAGGTATTTATGGATGGCAAGAGTTATCATTTCCTTATTGAGACAAAAATGATCTTCATATGCAATATATATATATATATATATATATATATATATATATATATATGTATGTATATGTATATATGTATTGTTTTGGAAGAAATGGGGATTGAACTTCCCTTATGCTTGCCAGGGAAGCTCTTATTCCACTCAGCCATCTCCCTGGTCCCATGCATTCAATATTGATAGACACAAAGAAACCATTTTTGCTATTTCCTAGGACAATATTTGAGTTACAATTCAATCTACAATTCTAGTGGGTTTAGAAATAACTAGGAAAAATAGTGGGTGAAAATACATTTCTACTTTTCCCAGTAGCATAAAATATGCATTTTAATCATCAACAGATTTTAAAAAACTGCTCCAGAGAAGAACGCGAGACTCGAATCTCTTGCGTGCCTGTCGGTTACAGTCTTATCTTTCTCGCGCAGCGCCATCTTAGGTAAATGAAGAAAATGGGCTTTTTATATTTTAGATTAGCTGCAAGAGGGGAATCATAGAGACATATTAATGTAAGTGAAACATATTAGCGTTGATAAGAATGCTCGTCTGCTGAGTTCAGACAAAGTTCACTCTCCTTTTATGCTTTAGTCCTATGGCGCCTGAAAGGACATTTTGAGGAAATCAATTACCTTGCCACAATTCCCAAATTATTTTCATAACTATTAAAGAATTCTATGTGTCCTGCCATATTATTTGACTGCATGATTAGCTCTTCCTTTTGTTTTTGAGGTAGGATTAGAGATCTTATAATTGGCAGTGTACTGAACAGATTCTGAACACCTGACAGTGTCTCTGGAATACTGCGTTCTGTTTAATCTCCCTGTACCTGCACCACCAACCCAAGCAGGGAAAGAATGAGATACATTAATGTGAACAATACTTTTCAGAAAACACTTCAAACTCTGGGAATGATATGAATGAGTAAATAATTGTATCTCAGGATAAAACATTGTAAGTTTTACATCAAATTTGGTGCCAGGAAGACAGCACAAGAGAGCTTACCCCCTCAAGACTTGGCTGTAGCAATTGAATTTGAAGGTATGTTACTTCTAAACATTTGTTTCCTTGGATATTAATTAAACAAGGGAGACGAATACAAAACCCTTTGGTGTTCACAGTGAAATGCAAGATCTAGTCTTCAAGATTCTGTAGGTGCTTATAGGTTCTGGCTCATTTTGCTTATTTTATAACTTATTTTTTTGTGGCTAATGGTAAATAATGAATGTATAATTAAATGATTGTGTTACTGTTCTCAAAAATGTTGTTAATGTTTTAATTAACTTTATTGTAAATACAGTTTTCTTTTCTCCTATGGGACAAAATGGATTTGGAAAGTAAGATTTATTGAAAACAAGTGTTAATGTTTAGTTATTTGAACAGTCTTACATACCTATGTCAGTTAATCTGAACAACAGATTTAACAATAAAAGTACATAACATCGCAGCCATTAATTTTTGTGTTCTTTTTTTGATTTTGTGTAGGATATATATTTTGTTACTCTTTTTTAAATTTTATACATTTGCTACAGGCTCTCACTATACAGCTGGGACTCATAGTGATCCTCCTGTTTCAGCCTCCCCAGCACTGCAACACAGGCATGTGCTAGCACAATCAGGCTCAGTGGCCAGCTCAGCACACTGGGGGCGGGGCTGGCACAGGATGCAGTACCAGGGATCAAACCCAGCTCCTTAAACTGGCCTAGACAGGCACTTACACTACTGACCTATCTCTGCAACCCAGTTACTCTATTTTGGCTTTTGTCTTCATTCTTTTTTTTTTTTTTTTTTTTTTTTTTTTTTTTTTTTTTTTTTTTTTTTTTTTTTTTTTTTTTTTTTTTTTTTTTTTTTTTTTTTTGCTGAACTGGGGATTGAACTCATGCTATTGTGCTTGCCAAGGAAGCGCTTATTCCACTGAACCATTTCCCTGGCCTTTGTCTTCACTCTTTAAAATACAAAAAGTTATTTGTCTTTTAGAAATGCATCTTTATATACTTATAAATATTTGATCATAGAATTAATAACAAAGAAAAAGTAATTTTAGCAATTGGATAAGTAAATTGAACTTTAAACTAGCACATGAACTAAACTAAAAGCAAGTAAGAGAATAAATGAAGTTCATCACATTATTTGTTTACGGTAAATACATAAAAATACTAAATGAAGGCTGGCCAGATAGCTCAGCAGATTAAAGCACCTACTTAGGCAGACGCAGGGGCTGGGGATTGGATCCCTCACCTGCCTTGCTGGCCCCACCCCCGGGGGCTCACTGAGATAGCTACTGAGACTGGGCGTGGTGGCACAGGCCTGTAATCCCAGCAGTTGGGAGGCTGTAAACAGGAGGATCACTAGGAGTCTGGTCTGTGTAGTGAGACGCGGTAGACCCTGTACTAAATCCGTAAAAAAAAAATATTGAATGATATTAGTATGTGCTCCAAAATCTGAATGCCTTTTGAGCTAAAAAATGATGCCATAATCAATAGAAATATCATCATAGGTAAGAAAAGGGAACTTTTATACATACTCCATCGAATATACTCCTAGCAATATCAAGCAGCAGCTTTTATGAAACAAATACCGACTGAGCCTCTTTTCAGAGAATGAGGACTTCTCAACAAGCATCACAGCAATCAGCTTTTTAAAAAATCTTTGCCATTAATCTACACAGACAAAACTATCATTTTTGAAAATAATTTTATTGAGGACAAAATAGCAATGAGACAGTTTCAAAACTGATTAACAGGAGGGTTTCAGTAATTAACACATTGCATATTGTTGTCTTAGTGATTATTCATAGTACAAGATGCAGACATGATATCTTGCCCAAAAGATTATTAGAACAAATCTTTCTATTCATTGAATTAAGAGGAACTATCCATATATCCATCCTAACTATTTTGAATATATATATATAAAATGGTCATCTATTTGTATGCCTTTTTTTTGTTTAGTCTTGTTAGAGGAGGGTATTCCATTGTCATTCAAATATTATAGGTGAGATAATTCAGCAAAATATTACAATATAGCCCAATAGTCCATAATAGTAGTGGGTTATCCATAGGACTGGTAATGTCAAAAGTTGTTGCCTTGAGCCATACAGCTCAGCATATTAATATGGCTTTACTTTTCATACCTCATTTTCATGCTTTTCTGCTGGATTTTTAAGAACAAGACAAAGCAAGACCCATATAACAAAATACAACTTTTCTATCTGATAAAGTCAGTCAAATCTCCTCAGGATTTATCCTGAAATCCTGTACCACAGTGTGTAGGTCCTTTGTCAGTGTCAGCCATGTGCATGAGTTATGGCCATTGCTTGTTGAGTTTGCTCTCTGTGAAAACCTGAGAGAATGTTTTCTCTCCATGTGACTCTCCTTAGGCACATTCTACATCAGAGACAAAAATAAAGTAAAATATTTAGTTAAACATTTTCAACAATATGGCCTCATTCATTTAAAAACTTCTCAGTGTCCCAGAAAGCCAAATTCACACTACTGAGTTCAAGGTCCTATACAGTCTATAATGGGAGAGAGAAGTCTGAACATCTCTTTACATGGAGATGATCTTCACATCAACTTTTCTACAAGTTATACAGGAAAAGATGCCCCTAGACATCTCAGGATGAGGCCTTACTAAAGTTTCAATTGTAAGCCCAGCTCACCAGCATTACTTCATGAACACATGCATTAAAGGGCAGTACACTGGCCCTCCGAAAGAATTAAAGGCTAGGTTCTCTGTGTATCATCAATGGTGAGGTGCTGTGTGTACAAGAGTCTGCCATGAGTCTTAGTTCATGGAGCTGTAAAGCTTTGAAGTCAGTGTGTATTCATTTATGATGGTCATCTTAAGGCTAGTATGTCAGGAAGCAATGTTGTTCTTGAAATTAGTCTCTGTCCTATTTCTTGGACGTGCATAGATGTAAGGCTTTATAATACCATCATTCTGCTCCAGCAGAATACCTGAGACAAGATAAGTTACAAAGATTAAAAATTTATCCCTTATACTTCTGGAGATTGGATGTCTATGTCAGAGGGGTCTGGTTCTGGTAAAGGATAAGGGATTTCTTTCTGCAGTATAACATGATGAAATAGAAGGTAACACATGGTCAGAACAGACATACATGTCAAAGTAAAAAAGTGTGATGAACTCTTGCTTTGATCAGAACCCTGTTACATGGAGATCTAAACAACTTCCATGATAACTGCATTAATCTGTTCATGAAGGCTGACCTCACACAGCCTAATAACTACTGACCTCTTTTACTTGTCACTTAGACACAATTCCTGATACTACCAATTTAGAGGAGGAAAAGTTTATTTTGGCTCACAGTTTGTAGAAGTTTCACATCAAGCCCTGGTCTGGGGTTTATTAAAGATCAAACTTTGGTTCCAGAGCCAGATGACAGATCAGAGGAGGCATAACTCATGGTGTGACATACAGGAGGAAGAGAAGGATCAACAGAAGAGGAAGAGGAGGGGAGAGACAGAAGAGGAAGAGAGGAAGAGGAAAGAGAGAGAGAGAGGTTAAGATAGAGATCTCCCAGCTCACACCCCCAGTAAGCCACCATACCCACCAGAATCTGCCCAATAACATCATGTCCACCTACAAACCCATCAATGAATTAATCTAGTATCACACAGTATCCATCATCCAGTTAGTCTATCTGCACTGAGTGTCTCAGGTTTATATCAAAACCATTTTGGGTGGGGGCTTCTGGGAAGATGGCAGAGTGATGAGCAGCAGAGAAGCATCATCTCTGAGATTTGGTGCCCAGACACTGAAATAGAGTAATGTGAGTAAAAGAAGAAAGAGGAAAGTGGGTCAGTAAGGACTGAAGTAAGAGTTGAATCCCATGGGGAGATTGAAGAGAGAGACTTCAATGAAGAAGAAGAAGGTGGCAAGCAGCACTTTCTCCCTGAGCCAGGACTCACTGCATGGGAAGGGAGGCTTGAATCTGCAGATGGAAGGTGACTAGTGGCAGTCCTCAAGGCCTCTGTGGAGAGATGCACCAATGAAATGGTACCCTATATGCAGCACCCTGCAGTAAGTGGTAAGTTAATCAGTGTAGATATCCCCCAGGACAGGGCAATTGCCCAATAGTCATCTTAGAATGGGGTCAACTGAGCTCAGAAGTGAAGAGCTGTGGCCCAGCTCCATCTATTGGCTCTCAGTTATAGAATCAGGGAGCCAAGTTCAAGTTGACAAGCGACACATACAATGCTGCAGACTGAGAAGAATCAGGTTCCAGCCCCATAGAAAAAAGCCAACCTGAACTTCAGTGGACGTAAGGCTCAGTCTGGCATTGCCCTTTAGCCCTTGTAAAGCTACAGCTGGATTGCTGAGATTAATCAACTTGGGTCTCAACTCGGTCTGCCCATGTTGTTTACCCTCAAGACACATCTTGAAGTGGATATTTATTTTCGTCTTCTCTCTCTTTTCTTGGATTTTTTTTATTGATTGTTGTTGTTTTTCTATGAGTGTGAACATGGCTTCCAGTTTTGTTATTGTTGTTGTTGTTCTAGTCTGTTGTTGTTTTTCTTTTTGTTCTCTTTCCCTGTTGTCTTCTTCACCAGTTTCCCAAAGATTGCATGACCATCCTTTGTCCTCCAGCCTTGATACTACTTTCTTCCTCTACTTCTATTTCTCTATTTTTCACAGCTTATTTTAAATTTATTCCCAGATGCTAAAATTTCAATATCGTGGGCTTGTTTACTGCATACAATTATCTGACTCATTTCAGAGCTTGTTCTGCAACCATAGGTCTAGTTCATATGGTTAAAAGTAGTAAATTAATAGTAATCTCAATTTCTCATCTTCTAAGATGTGTTTGAGGCCCCTGCACCACTTAGTCAAGGTGGCATAATTGTTCTCATCCATGTTTCTTCCTATATATCAGTACTGGTATTGCCTAACAGTCATAAAAAATTCCTATTGGTCAGTAACAAAAAATCAGGGGCTGAGCCAAGTTTGAAGCCATTTCTCATCCCCCCAAAAGTTAAAGAGGTAGAATCTTGCAACAAAGTCAAACATCAGAATCCAGTTACAACTGGAAGACACCTCTGAGAAGTAGTCATTTCCTAAGATTCTAAATACTAGAGATAAAACTATTCACTATAGACAATTGACAAGCATCACCTCAGGAATTAAAACAGAAGAAAAAATAGAAAATGAAAGGGCACTAAAACAAGATGCCATCTAGAAACTTCTAGAAAACTAATGGCAAACGTAGGCATTAATGAGGTGTCAACAAGCTCCCTGCCTGGATGCTCTGAAGTAGTAGGAGAGTAAGTGTCATCACAGAGGAACAAGAATCTATGAAGCAAATGAGAAATATTTTCTTAAACTATTACATGGATTGTGATCATAGTGAAAGACATGCACAGTGACTCTAGAGCAGGCACTGAAGTTTAGGAAAACAATGGAAACCATGAATAGCCAACATAAGAAAGAGCTGGAATCCATGAAACAAATTCAAACAGATATCCAGGATACTAAAAATTCCATTGAAAGTAAACACAGCAGAATAGACCAATGTGAGCAAAGAATGCCAAACATAGAAGACAGGATTGTACTGAGTAATCATAAAAAGAAAGCCTTCCTTTTAACATTTCTTTAAGAACTCTTAAAAATAGTAGGTGGCCATGAGCAATCACTCAAGCAGCTGCTAACTGATGAAGAGAAGTATAGCACTAGGTTGATCTGTGCCAACAAAAAATAGGAAATAATGTAATGACATAAAAATAAATCTTCACAGAAGTCATGGCAGAAAACTTTCCAAGCAGGGAAAAAGCATTTGATATACAGATAAACAAAGAACATAGAATTCCAGGCAGGAATGATAAAAAATGCCAACATATATAATAGTATTACAGATATTTAACATAATAACAGGAACAGAATATTAAAAGTCGTTAGAGAAAAGAAATAAGCCAAGTATGAAAGAGAGCTCAAAGTCACAGCAGCCTTCTCAACACAAACCCTCAAGTCAGAGTGAATGTGAAGTATTTCAAGCCCAGAAAGGAAACAACTTCCAGCTCAGATTGATGTACTCCATAAAACTCTGTTTCAAAGTTGATGGAGAAATGAAAGAGTTCCATGAAAGAAATTCATGAACACCAAACCAGTACTTGCCAATACACTGAAGGATGTTCTTGGAAAAGATAACAAGGATTACAACTCATGAAACCCACCAGAATGAATACACCCAACAAGGTAAACAATTAAACAGAGGAGAATAAGAGGAAGCCAACAACAGTAAAAATAATGAACAATGTCAAAGGTTTCAATTCACCAATTAAAAAAAAACAGAGTAAGAAACAAACCATATGATTCATACAAGCAAAATATTTAATTTTAAAAACGCAATAGCTTAAAGTCAAAGATGGAAAACAATACTCCATGCAGCAGGAACCCAGAAAGAATCAGGGGTGGCTACTCTGTTCACTGACAAAGTGGATTTCAAGTCAAGATTGATTAAGAGAGACAAAGAATATCACTCACATCCTTATAAAGAGAACAATGCAAGAGCAGTTATTTATATAACAATCATAAATATATATGCCCCAAAAAATGGCTCACTCAACTACATAAAACAAATATCAACAGACACAAAAAATCAAATAAGCACTATTGTAATATGGGGCCACAATGCAACAGTGTTACAAATGCCAGATCAAGTGGACAAAGAAACAAAAATAAAATATTAAAAATGAACTAAACTATTGAATAAATGGTATTAGTAGAGTCTTCAGGGTGTTCCACCCTACATCTGAATATACTTTCTTATCAGATGCACATAGATCATTCTGCAAAATAGTCCACATAGTAACTCACAGCCCATGCTTAAGTAAAGGCAAAGAAATTGAAATTATCTCATGCATATTATCAAATGCATCCGTAATAAATTTGGAAATAGGCAAAGAAAGCACCAAAATTTTATAAACAAATGGAAAATAAATAACACCCCTCTTGAATGAGCATTATGATATATAATGATTGTAGTCCTATAAGAAAAATTTATAGAGGTGAATTTTCATATCAAGAAAGCAGAGCAAGCTCAAATAAACAACTTAATGATGAACTTCAAGCTTCAAGAAAAAGAAAAGCCCAAACCTCATATGAGAGAGAAAATTATACAGATGAGAGAAAAATTAATAAAGTGGAGACTGAGAAAACAATATGAACAATCAATGTGTCAAAGAGATTGTTCCTTGAAAAGTTAAATAAAATTAACAAAACCCTGGTTAATCTTATGCAAAAGAAAAAAGAGAATGAGAGAGAGAGAAAGAGAGAGAGAAAGAAAGAAAGAGAAAGAAAGAAAGAAAGAAAGAAAGAAAGAAAGAAAGAAAGAAAGAAAGAAAGAAAGAAAGAAAGAGGGAGGGAAGGAAGGAAGGAAGCAAGGAAGGAAGGAAGAAGACTTAAATCCATGCAACTAGCAATGAAAAGGGTGAAATCACAACAAGTTCTGGCACACTCCAGCTGCTCACTGGTACCTACTTGGAGAACCTATATTACAGTAAGATAGAAAGCACAGAAGAGGGCCAGACAAATAGCACAGAAGACTAAAGTGACTGCAAGCAGGTGTAGAGGCTGGGGGTACAATCCCTGAGTCTGCCTTGGTGGTCCTGCCCCCAGGGTGCACTGAGACAGTAACTGAGACTGGGCTTGGTGGTATGCATCTGTAATCCTAGATCTTGGGAAGCTGTAAGCAGGAGAATCATTATAAGTCTAATCTAGTAGTGCAACCTTGAACACCATGTAGACCCTTCCCTAAAATATAGAAAAAGAAAGAAAGGAAGGAAGAAAGGAAGGAAGGAAGAAAGGAAGGAAGGAAGAAAAGAAGGAAGAAGGAAGGAAGCAAGCAAGCAAGCACAGGAGACAGGAGCAGAGTTGAGCCAAGAATATATAACAATTTTAAATTCAAACATTAGGTAGGATAGTTCATTGTCTAAAGCACCGATTTGAGCAAACTCAAACTCAGGTTCAGGGGACCACAGTTCAACCCCTAGCAGCATGCGAGGCACCAGACCCTTAAGGCAGACCTAGCCAGCTCACCCTCCCCCCACCAAAAAAAAAAGCAGACAATAATTTCAAGTATTAATCAAAAACCTACTAATAAAGAAAAACCCAGGCCCTAACAGATTCATTGTTGAATTCCACAAGAAATGTAGTGACTTAATGCCTGTATGTCTCAAAATATTTAATGAAATTGAAAGAAAATCAATACTTCCAAATTCATTCCTGGGAACAAGTATTAGCCTGATACCAAAACCAAAACCCTTTTAGATCCAGCCAAAAAGAAGAAAAATAGATCAATCACCTTAATGGTAACAAATATAAAAACCCTTGATGGGATACTCACGAAGATAGTGCAGCAAACAATCAAGATTATACACAATGACAAGGTATCAGTCAATCCAGAGATGAAGGGATGGCTCAACATACACAAATCTACAAATGTAATGCGTCTTATTAACAAAGCAAAGGACAAAAAACATATGGTCATCTCAATAGTTGCAGAAAAAGTGTTTGAACTAATTCAATATGTACTCACGATAAAAAATCCTTCTGAAAATTAGATGGTCTTTATCTCAGTCTCATGAAAACCATCTATGACCAACCAGCAACGAACATCATACTAAATGATCAAAAACTAAAAGTTTTCACTCCAAAACCAGGAATGTGACAAGAATGTTCATTGTCACCATTCTTTTTGAATATGTCTGGAAATACTGGCCAGAGGAATTAGGCAAGGGAAAGAAATGAAAAATATTAGGGTAGGAAAAGAAGTTAAATTATCATTAGTTGCATATAACAAGACACTCAACAAAGTTCTACATTTGATAATCAAATTCAACAGTGTAGCTAGATATAAAGTCCACTGCAAAAATTTAACAACCATTCAGTACAGGAATAGAAATCTGACTGAGAGGCAAATCACTGTTTTCACAGTAGAATAAAAAATACATAGAATCAATCTAGTGAAGAAAAAGTAAAACACCTCTACATTGTAAACTACAGCGTGCTGAGAAAAGGGGATAAAAGAGGACTTCAAAAGATGCAAAGATGTCCCTTACTTTTGTTTAGGAAGAACCAAAATAGTGAAAATAGCACATGTGCAAAACTTTTATACAGATTTAATGAAGTGCTGATAAAAATATCAGTACCATAGCCCACAGAATCCAAGAAAACTATCCCGAAATTCAGATAGAAACAGAAAAGTCCTAGAATAGAAAAAGTAACTAAGATCAACAAAGACAGAACAAGAAAAATTACAATCCCTGACTTGAAGTTATACTATAACGATACTGTGATGAAAACAGCACATAGTACTGATTTAAAAGAAAATACCTGAGGGACAGTGTAACAGATTAGAAGATGCAGAAATAAAATGCACTCGGCAACTTGATCTTTGACAAACAGGCCAAACACACTCACTGGAAGGAAGACAGTCTCTTTAATAAACATTGCTGGCTAAACTGCCTCTACATAAGACAGTGGCCCAAGTCTATCAGCTTGCTTTAAACTAGGATAAAAATGGATCACAGAAAAATCAAATGGCAGAGTGCACTTGAAAGCTCTTGAAGGCATACCTGTAGGCAAAGACTTTATGAACAAAACCCCAATCACATGGGAAGTACAAATTAAGATCTCATCTTATTTATAAGCCTTTGCAGTTGCAGAAATCATCAGTAAAATATAAAGACAACCCACAGAGTCTAACAAAAATTTTGCCAGTTTTTCCTGAAAGGACTAATATCTACAACATATAAAGAATTAAAAAAATCAGACCCCAAATTTAAAGCCCCAATTCAAAAATGAGCACATGATAAAACTACATACTTCTCAGAAGAAGCTTGAAGAAGTACTAAGGGCAAACAAATACATGAAAATGTGTTCTACATAAGTGGTCATTTGAAAGAAGCAATTTGAAAAGTACAAAGCTTCCGTCTTACTCCAGAAAGGATGGCCGTGGTCATGAAATCTATCAATAACAAATGCCTAATGGTTGTGCAGGAAGGAGCCCTTCTCCACTGCTGGGGGGAGTGTAACTGGTGCAACCATTGTGGGAAGCAGTGTGGAGGTTTCTCAAGAAAATTAGGACTAGAGGTTCCATTCAACCCAGCTATTTCACCTCCTGATACCTTCCCCAAAGAACGGAAAGCATCATCCCACAGCGATAGGTGGGCACAGACGTTTTGCAGCGGCGGCGTTTCCAGTGGCTAGATCTTGGGAATGAGAGGAAAGCCCACTGACTGATTAATGAACAAAAAAATGATGATGTTTCTTTTTATAATATAGCACTATTGGGGCCAGGGAGATGGCTCAGTGGAATAAGCACTTCCCTGGCAAGCACAAGGGCCTGAGTTCAATCCCCCATTCCGCAAAAAAAAAAAAAAAAAAAAAAAAAAAAAAAAAAAAAAAAAATATATATATATATATATATCACTATTCAGCCATAAAGAAAGATAAACTTGAGACTTGTCTAGGTAAACGATGCACCTTGAGACCACATTATTAAGTGAAATAAATCAAACACATATTTCTAAATATTGCATCGCCTCTCTGGTATGAGAAGCTGAAAGTGTGAAAAGAATGAGAGGTATAATTATAAAATAGGAAGAAAATTGTTCAGAGGAAAGGGCAACTAAGGAGTACAGAGAAAGAAAGCAAGGAAGGGAAAAGAATAAAGTTAGAAATGAAGGATAACATAGAATCAAAGATTTGTAAATAAAGAGGGGAAAGTAGTTGAAAGCTGGGGGAATTGGAAGACAAAAAGAGGGATCAGTACCACATACAGGCACAGGTTCCCTATGGTGAATGTGATCACTATTTATACATAAACTATAATAATCACAATAAAAATAAAGAAAAACAAAGAGGAGGGGCAGATTTCACAAGTATAATGAGATGAGAAATAAAGAAGGTAGATTAATGGAAGTGCTTTTAGGCAAGCAGAAAGTAGAGCTGTGTTTTAACAGTCCTCAGAGCTGGGTGTCTGCAGGATGAGGGCTATTACCTGGCTGTCAAGGGTGCCTTACGGAAGAATGATGTCTCATTGGAAACCCTCTTCAGGAGCGCTGAAGTTCCTCTTTGGGAACTCCTGCCTACTCTTTTAGCAAGCAAAGAAGCAAGGCTCTGAAGTGGCAAGCTGGTGCTCAGTTACAGTGGGAGAAAACAGCAAACTCAAAGACTCTCATCAGACCCCACTGAGGGGTCTGTGAATTTTCTTAGCCAGGGTCCCTCACTGGGAACTGCTATTGCTTAAGTCTAACTTGTGCCCCGGAAGTCAGGGAAGGGCTTGGGCTGTCAGGTCAGCCCTTTGATGAGTTCAATGAGTTGGGGCCAGGTCAGAAGAGGGAGTTTCTGGGAGTGTGGCTGAAAGAACACATCCTTTTCCCATTGTCTCCTCCCTCCCATCTTCCTGGGCACCTCAGTGTGGACAGCTCTCCCCTGCCAGCTCTCCTCTTGGAAGCAGAACCATGCATGGGCCTTCTGGATCAAACTCCCCAACAAATCTCTCCCCTTCCAGTTGCAAGTTTCAGGTACTTTCTTCCTGGGATGGGGAGGTGACTGAACAGAAGCCTTTCAGGTATGGTAGGAAGATGTATGCACCAGCACTGCATGCCTAGGAAGAGCAAGGATTGGATTGATTCCTCAATGATGACTGCCTCTAGAAAACCACGGGATTTTGCTTGTGCAGCAAGTCTGGTGTAGAAAAAAGGCTGAACCTCCTGACACCTGCCCTAAACACTCCAGCCACCTGTGACTGACCAAGAAAGACCACTTTTAGGTGACAGGCAGACTGCACAGACTTTCGCTAGAACTTCAGAAAGGTCAGAGTGTTTAGTCACAGAAAAGGCATGGTGAGAGAAGGTATGTGATTCTCATCTATATCAGAAGATAATGGCGAATAAGCATGCTTTTCCTTTCTTTTTGACTTTTTAAAGAGGGCAGAGGTAAAAGAAATTTAATGTATAATTCAAAAACCATTAGCAAGAGCTGGCGAGATAGCTCAGCAGTCTGAAGAGCCTGCTTTGGCAAGCTTAGGCAAAGCACAGGGACTGCAGTTTGATCCCGGCACCATATGCTCTGCTAGCCCCATCCTCAGGGTGGGGCTGAGCCAGCCACAAAAAACAAAACAAAACAAAAAAAAAAATAGCAGCCAAGATTGATATCTTTTAAGCTATTGGAACTTTGCGTAATACCTATCACTTTAACCTTTGTTTTCATCTCTCTCACTTTAGCCTTTTTTATTTTGCTTCAGGGGTAAAATATTAAGATTGTGACTAAACTCCATATTCAACTGAAAATTGTCCATTTTTTCCATCTCAACAAATGTTAGCTTCCCTGAAAAGAAAAAAAAAAAAAATTACTAGGGAAAATGTCTATGCAAAATGTGGTTATAGAAACTGAGTAGAGACATTTTATTCTTTCTGTCTAATAAATCTGTGTTTAATCTATTATTCCTTATCCTTTTTGTTTTTGTTTTCTTGAAATCTGTTTTCATTACACGATCCACTTTGGAACCATATATCGCAGGTGGGCCCTGAATCTAAGATACTCCTGCCTCAGGCTCCCAAGGCCTGGACTACCCCACCTAGCTTATTTTTACCTAATCTCATCCAGCTTCCAACATTATTTCCTGACAGCTAAGAAAATGAGGAAAAACAAATAGGAGCATGTTCCACTTCACTTATAAGCAACCCCCCACTCTTCTCTGCCTATTAGTCAAACAGTTTATCCGTTTTGCCACACACTGTGGAAATGGAAAAATGTGAAAAATGCAGACAAGGGATGGCATGTCATTTTATCTTTCAGCATACTACTTCTTATGCCAAATAATTAAAAGATAATTATTTAAGATGGAAATGAAGGTACTTAAGGAACTTATTTTCAATCCTATGAGCTGAACTGAGGTATAGTCATTATTAAAAAGCACCAACGCCTCATGCTCATGTAGTGATTTATCCCTTCACATATAACATAATGTGCCTTGTGACTCTCTCTGTGGAGCACACTTCTTTAATGGTGCCAGTGGTGATGAACTGTTGGTCCATTGTTGGCCATTGTGCATGGGATAAGATATAATTTAATGCGAATAAAACATGTAATTTAGCAAAACACAGAATTGAAAGCATTTCCTTTCTCCCCCACTGAAAATCAAATCTGTCACAGACTTCATGGCATCTTCCCCAAATGGTGGTGTTAGAAATGTTCTGCAGAGTTAAAAATTATGTCTACACTTTGCTGGCACTTACATTCAAGTGTAGTTATCACATTTCAAAGCGGGCAAAATTCCACCGTGACAGATGGACGTAGTAGTAAGTGCCAATTCTCAGTGCGGCTCAGTCATTTACAAAAGGCTGGTGTCGAAGCCAGGAGAAAAGAACTCTTCAAAATTTATCCATTCTGCCATCAAGAAAAAAAAAAAACCACTGCTTCAAGAAGGACAGGTTTCAGCATCAGGTGACCAGTTAATCATGCCTTGCTGATTATGCCAGTTACGGGTAGCAAGAATAACAAAAATGGTGTTGACTTGGAGAACTCCAGAGAAACAAGATGCTTCAGGATCAGAGAGTGTTTCTCAGGAAAGAGAAACTGGAAACTAACTTTCAAAAGTGCAGAGGAAACCGCGGAAGTATTAAGGGTATACCAACACATGAACTTTATATTTCCTATGTGGTCAGTGAAGTCCTCTCAGGGTTTATCTTGTAGTCCTGTATATTATTCTGAAGATCCTTTATCTGTGTCATCCATGTGGATGAGTCACGGCCAATGCTTGACCAGTTTGCTCTCTGTGAGAGCTTGAGAGAAAGTTTTCTCTTCATGTGACTCTCCCCAGGCACACTATAGAACTTCAATCTCTTTCCTCTGTGGCTCCATAATATCCTTGTTCAGAAAATTTGGAGCTCACCTGAGTTTCATGATGCTGCAATACAGGTTCTCCTATGTCCTAAGTCTTTGCTGACCTTGAAAGGCTAGGGCCAAAATGTTGGCTGGCCTTGTGGCTCTTCTATTTCTCCAACTCTGACTTGTGATCTTAGGTTGTTAACCATGCAGAAGAAAAGCTGTTTAGTATCCTGCAGCATATGCCATTCACTTTGCCTTATCTGACTCCATTGATTTTAGTTTTTGTTATACGTTTCCTTTTGTATTTCTGCTTTTCGCTTGTTATACTAGGGAGACTATATAATATTTACAAATGTATCTGGTTTATTTCACTTATGAGTATATGTTCAAGTGGCATCCACTTCAGTATAAATGCTTCAAACTTATCATTCTTAATAGCTGAGTAATACTCCATTATATAGAAATACCACATCTTTTTCAACTATTCCTCATGTGATGGACATCTTAGCTGTTTCCAAGATTTTGCTATCACACATTGTGCTGCTATAAACATAGGTACACATATATCTCTATGATACAATGTTTTCAGATCCTTTGGGAAAATTCCCAGTAGGGGTATAGCCGGCTTGAATATGTTGGTATATAAGTCTTGATCTATCTAGGTCTTAACCATCCAGAAGAAAAGTATAAAAATGAAGTATACATCATGGGTCCAGAATATTAAGCTGAGCTGTAAATGGTTATGGTCAACAACTTCTTTGAATAATTCACTATTGTTGTGGAATGCTGGACTGTGTTGGATTGTGGTGTCGAGTTCAAGCACCTAAGTCAATTGAATGACAATGGAGTGCCCACCTTTGACAGGTGTAGACAGAGGAAGGGGTATAGAAAGAAAAATCATGATGTGTGTGTGTACACAGTACAGTTGGGATAGATAACGCTGTGCTTCTGCATAATCCTATGAGAGGCATCTGCACTAATGGTGGTTGGACAGGACATTATGTCAGCTTCCAGTACTATGGTCATCAGCTAGGAAAATATTGAATTTTTGATATAATTCATGTATAAAAATAAGATAAGTAAGCAGCTACACTCTTAATTTACTGATAAGAGACATCCGCTAAAATAATATCTGTAAATATAATATGTATGCACCTTGTACAATACTAAAACATTATGGAAACAGTTTGCAATGTATTAATTTATCGAATCTGTCTTGTTAAGGTGTCTTGAAACTGTCTGATTGATATTTGTCCTTCAATAAAATAAAAAATAAATTAAAAAAAAAAGTATTAAGGGTAGCGTTGGACGCCCTACTACTAGAGGGTCATTCACTGTGTTTTCCTTCTCTGTTACTTCACAGGGCAAGATAGAGTGAAACGATGCCACATGGGATCCCTAAACCGATTTGGTGTTCCACACATGCAAGGGCTGATTTCAGTATGCTTTAGGGCTGTATTCAAAAGATAAGCATTAGCTGATTTTCACATTATAAATATGTAGACCTCGGGCTGATTTTTGCAAGACATAAATTAATGCCTAAGAGTAAGTCACACAGGAAGTTGGGTTAATGTAATAATGTAGTGTTTTGTTTTGTTTTTTTTTAACTCAACTGCAGATACTATTTGATTAAGGACAATAAATCTAGCTTTTCAGCTCCATAGAGATATTAGTGTTCTATTTCCATTGTTAAATTACATCCAGTTTAGGGCTTTAAAATGATAGAAATTCATGGCCTTGCAGTTCTATAGATCAGAAGCTGCACACAGGTCTCATGGGGCAAAAATCGTTGTTGGTGGAGAGTCATTCTTTCAGAAACATTAAGGAAAATCTCTTCCCTTGACCTTTTAGATTCCAGAGACTGTCTGTGTTCACACCTCATGACTCTTTCCTCCATCCTCTGTTTCAGTAGTGTTGACTCTCTCAGGAGTCCTCCACTCTACTTCCTTAGAGTCCCACTTCTCACTTCCAGGCTTGAGCATCCTGGCTTTTTCGAGATAATCAGGGGGTGGGGTGGGGGGCAACAAACAACTTTGTTAGGTTAAGCTTAATCTATTGGCAACCTTAATCTTATCTGTAGGGCTAGGGAGATAGCTCAGTGGAGTATGGGGTTTGATTACTAGCACCACATGCCATGCTGGCCCTGCCTCTGGGCTTGCTGAGCCAGCCACTGAAGCCAGGTGTGGTGGCACATGCCTGTAATCCCAGCACTAGAGAGATGGAAAACGGGAGGATCATGATGACTCTGAGCTGTGTAGTAAGACCCTGTACCAAATATGTAAAAATAAATAAATAAAATAGAATGAAATTAATCTGATATTCAATTTAAACTACTCATTTCCAATTACCATATTTTTAAATCCTATGTGTCAAGATAGAAATGACTTTATTGGGGAAGTGAACATTAATATACCTATTATAGTGTACCACCTAGACTAAAAGAGTTCGTGTTTATTTTACATGAGAAATTCACTCAATGTTCACCAACATCTCCAAAAATTCTTAAGCCAGGAATGAAGAATAAATTCCAATCCAAAATCTAGTTTTAATCTTATCTTGTTAAGTGTTCCAAATTTCATCATCTAAATAACTAAGCATTGGCTTTGATGAGACTTGAGCTGTCGTTCTCCTTAGAGCTTCGTTCTTTCATACTGGGGAGAGACGAGAACGTGAACAACATGACCAGCCAGGCTCACTCCGGGAACAGATTCAGCGATGCTGTTCCTCATGCAGAGGCTTTGCTCAGCAGGCTTGCGATGGCCGTGCGCAGAATCAGTGGTAGGGGAGTGCAGATGGTCATCCGCCTGCTGAAGCCCGCAGGGTCCCCGCAAAAGGTCAGGAGCCTGGCACTCGTGCAGTCTGGTGCGAGTCTGTGTGGAAAACCCAGAAGGCCTGCACTGGCAGAAGGAAGAGTCTGCAGGTTGCAGAAGGAACTGGAAACAAATGTGTGAGTTCAGTGTCTGATTAGCAGCTCCTGCAGAGGCGCGAAAACGGCCTTCCTTCCTCTCGCTCTGATGCTCTGGCCTAGCTAGAAGGCTATCCGCTTCCTTCCTCTGTTTGCGGACTACGTGCCAATCCTCCACTCATATGTGGAGCTTTGCTAATCTGCTACGTGGTTCTTAAATCAAGTTACCAAATGACAATCAACCATCTCTTAAGTTTGGCACTAAACTGTAACAGTGAGAAAGGTTCATGATCAGAGTGATAGATGTTCTGATTCAAAATTGGAGGCATTAGCCCAGTACGTGTCAGGACCTGAGTTCAAATACCAGAAATAAAACAAAGAGAAGAGTGACACTGGGCATGAATGGACGGTTACAAAGAAAACCACCACTGGGCATTAGCAGAGTCCAGCTGGGCAGAATCGCTTGAGGCCTGGAAATGAGGAGCTCTCTGTCTTCAGGGTGCAGGCTTGTGCCACAGTCTCTCTGCCTGAGAGCCGTATCTGCAGCTGAGTCATTTTATCAGCCTTGCCAGGCTTTGAGCTTTTGGAGACCCCATCTTCCCCACTTCATACTCTGCATTCCTGGTCTAATAAAATTCTCAAGACTTCGTGAGTCTTCGATATGTGTTGGGCAATTTACTCCACAGGAGGAAGTTCCTTAACTTCTTATATAATGTGCCCATCCCTTGGAGGACAACACACCTGAATATCTCATAACTCAAAGGCTTCACAAATTATAGTCGATAGTTTTTCACTTTGGGCAAGTTTGATTCTTTCTTTCCTCTTTCTAAAAAACTATGTAAGATTCTGTTGCAGCTCTCTGAAACTCATTCTCTACTTAGTACATGCCTTAACATATCACAAGCACCTGCACTTCAGCTTTTTTAAATTAATTTATTTTTTTCTTTTTTTGGTATTTTTAACACAGGGTCTACAGGGTCTGACTACACAGATTGGACCTGTAGTGATCCTCCTGTTTTTAGCCTCACAACCCTGAGATTACAGGTGTGTGCCACCACACTCAGTCTCAATCCCTATCTCAGCATGTTCTGGGGGCTGGGTCAACAAGGTTTGCTGGGGATCGAACCTCAGCCCTTGCGTCTGCCTAAGCAGGTGCTTTACTCTGCTGAGCTATCAGCCCAGCCCTTCCACTTTTCAAACAAGCAAAAAAATGCTATTTGTATATCAGTTCATAGGCATTTCCATATTATTTTTAGTGGCTGCAGGATTTTTTAAAAGATTTGTTTATTTATTTACTTATTTCTTTGGTACAAGGTCTCACTATGCAACTTGAACTCATAGTGATTCTCCTTTCTCATCTTCCCCAGAGCTGGAATTTCAGATGTGCTTCACTGCCTGGTTTCAGTGGTCAGCACAGCATGGGACTGGCAACATGTAGTGTCAGGGATTGAACCCTGGTCCTTGCACTTGCCAGGCAGGTGTTAGATCACTGAGCAATCTCCCTGGCCCAGGATACTTTTTATACATAAGTACCATAGTTTCTGTAGCTCATAATTTAGCAAGTTTTTTTCAAAAATAATGTTAACATATACTTTCAGCATATTACCCAAGTGATTTTTAAATGTTTCTTTAATATAGTTATTATTCTCATATTACACATATGACCTTTAAGAATTAGACAGTGAAACTGTGTCTGGTTCCAGTGTCGGAATATCCAGCCCAAGGCCAACAGGCCTGGCAAAATTCGCATCCATTTCTGTTCACCTTCAATGCCAGGCTATCATTTGTTTCAACAAAACATTATATCCATGGTTTGAATTTCTATCAGACTTTCAGTACTCATTTTATATTTTGTATAATTTTATAGGTAAAGGAGAAGCTTCCTTTGGAAAAATATGATTGCTCTATGGTAAAAACTTCAAACAGAAGTTGATGCTGTTTACTTTTATTTTATTTTATTTTATTAAACATCCTGCATCTGGCTGAGAATATGGAGAAGTAAATAGCGATCTTTCAATGCTGATGTCATGAGTGAGTGAACTGTTTCAGTTGAATGACTTTAAAAAACAAGGGAAAATGTCATAGCTTCCTTCTGCCTTCTGAAGCACATATTTTTGATGTTGAACTTTCTTTACCCTCCACTATCAAAAGCCATTTTCCTCCATTCTCTTTACAAAAAACAAATAAACTAGAATGTATGCTTGGTTCTCTTTCAGTGACATTCGGTTCTCCGAACTTTTTGATGTAATAAAATCATCTGAGTGAATTGTGAATAACCAATAGTCAACAAATCTTCCGTACTAATATACACTAATAGAGAAAATGACTAAATTTAGCCTGAAATATTTTATCATTGAGTTATAAAAATACTACAATTAGGAGGGTTTAGAAAGTCTATGCTTTTTTATGATTATGCTATGTGGGAGTTTCTTTGGGGGCACACAGGATTTACTCTTGATCAGCAATGACGGCAGAGTGGCAACATGTGTCCGTGGCGACAGTGCCTAGGCTTTGTGACTCCGCCACCCTGCTCACAGTGGTCTGACAAAGCTATGGTTAACAGACACGAGACTGAGCTCATGAGCTCATCTTGAAATCTCCCATCTGGAGACAGTCGGTCTGCAGCTGCACAGAAATGCAAGGCCCTGGGAAATTTCCCATGCCCAGCTATTGAGCTTCCACCTAATCTCCTTTTCTCAATTTTAAATATTTGACTCATTTATATTTTCTGTCATGTTATTCTCTGCCCCCTTCTAGGTGCTGATGTTTAATCAAAACATCAATTAATTCTTTGACTTAAAGAATAACTGATGTGACTTTGAGCTTCAATCTGATTAATCCTAGTTCAGGAACTGGGAACTTTCTGGGAAAGCACACATGACTCTCTCCTTGCTGAGCTGGTGGTCATGGGAAAGACAGACTGTAGAAAGAAAATAAAGAGGTATTATAGCTGCGTGTGTGAATTGGTTCTGTGGAGAAAATCAGACAACAGAGAAAGAGAAGTGGGGCAAAATGCCGAGACAATGGACAGACAAGATTTTTTTTTATGGGGATGGGATGGATTTCCTGAGACCTAAGGCATGCAAGGAGAGAGAACATCAATGCTAAGTTCAAAAGAAGCTGCGCAGGAGTCTCCAGGAAGGACCCTGAAGAGCACCGAAGTGTAGAGGTGCGAGAAGGGAGGGCGCAGCAGACGGTCAGGAGGGGACAGGAGTCACACGGCCTGGAGCTGCAGAAGTCAGCTGTCTGTCCAAGAGCCTGCTTGTCTCACATTATGTTTTTTGGAAATTTTATTTTGTGAAAAAAAAATAAAACAAATTTTCCTAAAAACTAATAGGAAAATTTTAAAAATATATAATGTACTGTGAACTAAAAAGTTTTATTAAAATATTATGTAGCTGAAAAAATATAATGCATGCTTTTTATAAGCCTACATGAAATTACAACTTGGATTGAGCTGCTTGTCAGTTTATCTTTTCTTTTATTTTTTTTCAGTACTGGGATTTGAACTCAGTTTATCTTTTAAAATTTAAATCTTATTAGCTTAAGCATGGAACATTTTTACTGAGTACTCACTTTATGTAATTCCGAGGGCCCTGGCACTGGAAATTAGCTATAAAAGTCAGACCCACAGGATCAAAGCCTAAAAGGAGAATCACTGATCAGAGGGTCAGAAGTTTTAATAGGTTTTGCTGGGAGCTGGAGACATAGCTCAGTAGTCTAAAGCACGTGCTTACTCAAGCTTAAGCAAGGGGTTGAGACCACGGTTCGATCCCTGGCACCACAAGCTGAGCCAGCCCCACCTCCAGGGCTGGCTGAGCTGGTCAGAGTCCGAGAGTAATGGTACATAAATAATCCCAGTGCTAGGGAGGTTAAAAGCAGGAGGACCACCACAAGTCTGAGCGGCGCCGTGAGGCCCTGCAAGCAACCAAATAGATTAAAAATAAAATAAATAAATATTGCCAATTGTCTTCCAAAAAAGGCAACAATAACGTAAATATTATAAATTTGTGCGAATTAGTTACTTTTTATTTAAAAATACTGAATATCAATGAGCCTGCTTGTGTATTTGAGAGAAACTTAAAAATCATCTAACAAATGGTTCTGCATATGTTTGTTCTATTATCCTAATTTTGCTTATTTTTTTTCTCTGTGCACTATTTTCATTTTTCATTACCCCTTTATTCAAATATTAAATCTGAGAGACATTAGTAGATTGTCACTGTTAGGAAGCTAAGGATTTTTCTCGTCTTTTTCCCTTTGTCTAATAGTTTGGTTCTATATTAAGTTTTATCATGGGAAGCCGTGAAGCGCTGAAGCTTGCATTCTGCACTTGCCTCACTCAACCGTGTGGCTCACGGTGGATTCGTCCTCGGACCAATCCTGCGCGCTTGCCGGCCGCTGCAGGCGGTGGTGCTCCGCTGTGCAGAAGCACACACGTTCCCTCGCCCTCCGCCTGGGGTCGGGCATGCAGCTGATACAGGCCGTGTTTCTGTCAGTGCGGGTGTGCGAGTTTAAAACACCCAAACAGTACAGGTGTTCTCTTTACACATAAATCCTTTGAGACAGGACTAGTTATCCTGGTGGAGATAATGCGGTACACCTGGTGGAGCTCAGGGTTAGCAGATGTGTTTTCTTTTTTGCTTCTCTTTTATGAACATGTACTACAAATTTATCACATGCTAGACTTTTTCTTTGAATGATATTTAGCTGACATAACCACCATTTTATAATTTCTCTCTGTTTTCTCTCTCTGTCTGACTCTTCATCTCTCCCCCTCTCCCCTTCTCCCTTTCCCCCTCCTTCTCCCTCTCCCTCTTCCCCCTCCCTCTCCTGTCCCTCTCCCTCTCCCTCTCTCCTCCCTCTTCCTGTCTCTCTCCTTGTCCCTATCCCTCTCCCTCTCCCTATACCTCTCCCTGCCCCTGTCCCTCTCCCTCTCCCTATACTTCTCTCTGTCTCTCTCCCTCTCCCTCTACCTCTCCCTACCCCTCTCCTTCTCCTTGTCCCTCTCCCTCACCCTTTCCTTCTCTCTGTTTGGTACCAGGAATCAAATTCATGTCCTTGTACTTGCCAGGCAGGCACTGTTCCACTGAGCTATATCCCCAGCATTTCATATTACAATTTCGTTTACAATTTCTCAGGCTGGGGAGATAGCTCAGCAGTCTGAAGTGCCTGCTTAGGCAAGTTTAGGCAAGTGCAGGAAGCACAGCTTGATCCCCAGCACCACAGGCCCCAGGGTTGGCTCAGCCAGCTGCACACACACACACAAATTCATCTTTTACAGTTTCTCAGAGACAGTCAAGTTTAATTTTTCCTTTTCCAATAAAACTCCAAACATACTGTACCTAAATTGCTATTCAAGATCATGTACTACACTGCTTTATCTTCCACAGTGCCAAAGGTCATGTATTAAATATTAAAGAGAGGTATTTACTGGTATTGTTTTTGCAAAGGAAGACTTTTTTCTATTTAGCACCATATTTCCCCTGAGATAAAGGAATAGGAAAATTAGAACAGATGAATGAATGAACATATGCATGAACGAATAGAACACAATCGTATCACTTAGAGTGTTTCACATATTATGAAGACCAAAACTGTTTAATAGGCTGATCAAGAAATACATGAAGACTCCAAGCAAGATCGGTACACCAAGTTCTAATCACTTATCTTCAACTAAATTAGCTCCACTGAATTTAAGCACTAAGACACCTTCATTTTACAAAGGAGAATTGTTTATAGAAGTTACTCTTCTGAGCTGAGGAGATAACTCAGCAGCATAAGTGGCTGCTTGGCAAGCACAAGGTCCTGAGTTCAATCCCTGGAACCAAAAAAAAAAAAAAAAAAAGCAGAATACTCCTCTGTAATCAGCGTACATCAGGCTTCTTTATGTGTGAGATGCTAAAGGACAGTATGGTATGGTGTGGTATTTAGACTTCACCACACTTCTGTTGTTTATGAAAGATGGCATATATAAATTTAGATTACTCATTCTGAAATACGCTATCTTTTTTTCCTCACTTTATATATGAAAAACAAAATAGAAGAATGTGCATTTATCTCTGTTTGCTTTCTTGCCTTGAATATCTTGAGTGGAAAGTATTATTTTGTGTTTGCTTCGAGATCTCTGTGGTACTTTGTCTCACTGGTGTTGCTGTAATTGTGGATCACTGAAGTTCTGCGGGATAGAATGCCCTCATTTGCATAGGGATAAAACGAGGCTGCTTTCAGCGATGATCTCTGACATGCCGTGAGCCCTTCTACAAGCTCGACCTCAACTCAGTTCTTTCCTTTATCCCAGAGATGCACATGCATGCGAGGTTCCACTTTGGTGTCTGACTCCGAGGATGATACAGTTTCTGGGTTTTTCTAGCTCTATCAAGTATTCTTAACTCTGCTCTTCTTTCAACCTTTTATAAGAATTTACTAGAAATCTTTATTCAGGTGGAAAAGGCTGAAACATTAACACAATGCACATTTCCTAAACTCACCACCCACTGACTGAGGAACACAATTTAACCAAAGAAAGCGCAGGTGAGTCTTCATGGATGCTCACACATTACTCAGCACTCCCAATACTGGTAACAAATGCACAAAACTCAGAACATAAAGAGGGTTACTTGGCTCAGAGCTTCAGAGGATGCAGTCCTTGAGTGGCTAATTCAAAGGCAAACATATCATGGGAATAGGTCGTGAGAGAGCCAGCCCACTTAGGTCATCATGCCAGGAAGCAGAGCAAGGGAAGAGTGGTAGAGAGAGAGGGAGAGGTACCAGATGCACAGCCAGAAGCACTCCTCCAGGAACCATGCAGACACATGGGAAGTGCGCCTCTCGTGCTCTTTGGACAGTTCTCCCAACAATCAAATTGACAGTTAAGTTTAACAATGTCAGCCCACCCATTGTCAACTTGACTCACAAACACAGCTCCTTAAACTTTAAATCTCTAAGCAAACACACTAATAAGTTAAGAGTTACTCCTAAGAGCATATGAAAATCCTGTGCACAATTCAAGATCCTATAATTTCTTCCCCAATTCTCTACAGTTCCAGTATTTTTTAAAACTCCAGTTCTTTGTCTTTTTTGAGACACAAGGCAAATTCTAAGTTGTGAAGCCCTGTAAAAATGTACAAAAATGAAAGCAAACTGTGTGACACCAAGACACAGAGGCACAGATTGAACATTGAAGAAGGGAGATGGTCAGAGAAATGATGTGGACTGAAAGAACAGTGAAAGGCAGCACCTCCCACAAGTCCTGTAGCACCAACTGACATATGGGGCATGTGGTGCTGGCATAAATTTCAAAGGGCTTAGGCAGTGCCACTGCTGTGGGCTTGCCAACTGCATCCCGAGTGACCTCACTGATACCTCCTAGGCACTGCCAAGACCCAAACTTTCCACCACAGACATTCTGCTTTTTTCACCCTGGAATTGCTGAGTTTGCCACAGCACCTCTTGCTTCGTCCCCGTATCCTTGCACGCTCACCCTCGAAGTTGCACTTCCTGGCCAAGCCAGCCTCATTCTGCCACGCAGGCAGAGGGGCCCGGATCCCACCACTCTTGTGTTCTGTGCCAAAGCCACGGGGGCGAGGACTGACAGAGCTCACATCTCTCTGCTGTGTGCCCTCCATGCTGCACAGGGCACTACATGCCTCCTGTTTGTCCTGCTGGCCTCTAGGCTTGTTTCAGTCCAAGACTTTTCTGCCTGCCATTCTTCCTGTTTGGAATATGTATGTGTCATCTGTGCCACTGCATCTGGGGTCTGTACAACTAGGTTTTGATTTTCAAAAGAAATTCACCACTAGTTTTCCCTGAGTCTCAGAACAGACTTAGACATTTGAAAAATGTTGGGACTGCTGAGATTTGGGGAATGGAGTTACTGCATTTCCAGCTGAATCCAAGCCTGTTGTATTAGCTCAATGGGCTTATTAACTTACTTACAGAAACATAATTTACAACAGTTCTCTCATTGTAATCTGGCTAAAATCAGCCAGCCATACCAACAACACAACTTCAATGGTGAGCTCCTTGGAAATCTTCCATCTTATCTATAAAGTCCCAACCTGTGATGTCAGTCCCCTAAAGTATCTCAGGATATGGGCCAAGCATAGGGAATTTTTTTTTTTTTGTAAGGATGACACACATGACCTGTTACAATAACCTGACCCAGAGCTGATGAAGTCCTGGTTTCAGACACCAGATCCTGGCCTCGCTTGTCTGACTTCTATCAGCTTTCTGGCCTTCTGAGATCTGGCCAGAATCACCCAGGAGGCTGTTCATGGTGTTCTGAGGCTTCGGTTGCCCAACTCTCCTAGCCTTTCCCAGCATGTTTCTACATTCTAATTCCAAATGCTTCTGAGCCCAGGTCCAGTGTTTTTGCAGTCATTGTGCCATTCCTGGTACCAAGGTCACTGTTAGGCAGCTTTCCTGTCACCAACTTAGGGCAGGAGAGGTTTATTGGGCCTTTGGTTTCAGAAAACTCAGTGCGCTGTCTTCATGGCAGGACCACCAGGGTGGGAGAGAGTAGCAGGACTGTGCTTATTAGTTCATGGTGGCAAGAAGCAGAACAGGGAAAGAGCAGCAGAGGAAAAGGAGGAGAGGAGCAGACACAGGCCCCTGGCCTGGCTTCGGGGCGCCCCAAACACACCCATGAGGTTGCATCACTGACCTTCGAGGCAGCCCCCAAACCAATCAAGTTGGCGATTAGCCCTTACCTGCAGCACTCTTGTGTACACAGCTGTAGCTATGTGCTTACCAGCAAGGGTCAGCGGGACTACGGTGAGGAGCCTCGCGCAGCCCCTTTCCTGTTATTCAAACACGATGTTCTGTCTCACTATTTCAATGAAGTATATCACCTTCTTCTGTGAAAAAAATAATTCTAAATATTGCAAGTGATTTGCCCTTATCAACATTTTCCACTGCAGAGTCCAGAGCCAACTACAACTAACAGTTTAGAAAGATTTTTATTAGAAGGGTGGAAGATACACCGTGCCAACTCAGCTTCCCCAGCACTGGAATTACAGGCATGCACCACCACACCTGGTCTCATTGGCTGGCTCAGTGCACCCTCAGCAGGGCAGACACATCATGCAATACTGGGGATCAAACCCTGGTCCTTGTGCTTGCTCACATAGGTGCTTAGATCACTGAGTTATTTCCATGGCCCTACTAAACTCTTTTATATAAAACACAGCTTATGTTGAAGTGTTTAGAGTCTTTTGTGTTTAATGATTGTCAAAATTGCATTTGTTTGACAAATTTCAAATTTCATTTCTCCTATTCCAGAAATGTGCTCCATGTTTTTCTGGAATTTTTGCAACTTGATTTTAAAAATCAGGAAGGGTCCAATGTGGCTGTGCATATCTATAATCCCACCTCTCTCAGAGGCTGAGGGACTAATACTGCAAGCTCAAGTTCAGCATGGGCGACGTAGTGACCAACAGAGCCCTATGTCCTGAATAAATAAACAAACAAATGAGGTGCATGGCCCAGAATAAGGGCCCTGAATCCCCCCACAGTACCAGCAAACAACAACTTTTATTAAATAGGAAAGAAAGAAGCATAGGAAGAAAGATGATGGTGTTGTCCAATTCTTAATTTTGGCATGGGCATATTAAAGACTAGGATTTTGCAACTTACACTAGATATTTTTGAATAGAAAGCATAGATGCTAAGTCGACGGATTGGTTCTAACTTGTTCTTCCTGCACCACCCTCAACCTATTTGCAGCTTCTGTCAGTCTTCATGTTTTATCTTCAATCTCAGAACTTAATAAAAATAGTAAAGAAAATAATCACACCAACTATTGTGAAATTTAGTGAAATAATTCATATAGCATATTTTAAAAACCATATGCTATTCATATGGTTTTAAAAACCATATAGCATTCATCCTAGAAATGAAATATATTCAACTTATCTATTTCACATTCTTTGGTGTGAGAAAGTCATATATTGAGGCAAAGACAATTTTGACAAAGAAAATAACAAAAATACAAGAATACAGTAGCTGAATTTAACATCAACTTTCATACATTTGAAATAGTTATGACTTACATAATTTATGTGAGGTTATAAACCACAACTATTATTATTTTGCAAGCAGAATAGATAAGGCACTGTAGAGAGAGATGTTTTATTGTACAATTAGCAAGTGTTGAAACTGAGATTTGAACTTGGGTGAACTGGCTTTATCACTACAGGTTTCATGGCTTTGCTGTCATTTCTTGAAGTCTAATTGTTGAGTTTGTTCAGGAGCCTTGAAGCTAAGACCAGTGCAGAAATGCAGTGGCTTCTCTAGCAGAGAGGTGAGGAGGACCCAGAAGACGTGGAAGGAGGAGGCCTCATGACTTCCAGTGCTTCTGGGACCCCCTCATCAAAATATACATGAGGGGGTCCCTGCGTGGTAAGGGTGTGGATGAAAAGAATTTAGGGAAATCCCAAATGGAACAACATCTGCTAGCAGCTAGACTTTAGATCATTAGAAAGCTGTCTGCTCCCCGCCCTCCTGACACATACCCAGCACCGTTTTCTCTGGGCTGAGGTTGAACCCTTCCCAGGGCACAGAAGGAGATTTAAACAAGGGATTTAAAAAATGCTGGGATTTTTCCTAAAGTTGTCATTAACTATTATGAGAACTTGAGTGAGCTTCACAGTTTTGTCATCTCATCCAGCCCTAACAGTTTATAATCACAATATTAGATTAAAATACCAAAATATAAATAAAGGAGAAAATAAAAGATAAATAATAGGAAAAAGGGAGTTAGAAGAGCTGGTGAGATAGGTCAGCTAATTAAACACATGCCTAGAAGAACGGGGACTGGCGTTAGATCCCTGGCACCACATGCTAGGGCTGGTCCTGTCCCTGGGCACGCTGGGCTGGCCACAGCGTCTGAGCATGGTGGTGCATGTCTATAATCCCACTGCTGGGAGGCTAATGCAGAAGGGTCACCACGAGTCTGAGCTGTGTAGCAAGACCATGTACAAAATACAGTTCAAAAAGGGGAGGGGGAGATAGATCTTTTGCAAAAGTGAAGGATAACTAGACAAGGAGGAAGCAGGAGGGAGAGGAAGGAAAGGGGATGTAAAGTGACTAAGATACATCCTGTGCCTGGACTGGTGTTCATCAGTCATATTATCACTAGGTACTGTGAAGGAGCAGCAATATTCACACACCTACAATATTTAAATGGCAATGGAATATTCAACTCTGACAAACTTAGACAAAAAAGGGGATATAAATGAAGGACCATTTTGAATCTGTATATACAAAATATTTAGGATAGACATACAGCTACTTTCTCTTAATGCAAAAAAGATTTGTACTAATAGTGTTTGGACAGGTTATCATGTCTGCATCTTGGACCATAACTATGAAAAAGACAACAATGTGCAAGTACTAATTATTGAAACTATCCTACTACCCTGTTTTGAAACTGTCCCATTGCTATTTGTTTCTCAATAAAGTTAATTAAAAAATGGGGAGAAAAAGGAATATCAACAAAAATAAAAATTGAAGATGAAACTAGAGATGTTCTTCAAATGTTACTTTAAAATATATATTTTATTGTTATGGCTTTTGAATATGAAACTTGTTTTGGCATGAATAGATAAATAGTCCATGGGCTAGTTGCAAAATATATATTCACATCATGTTCTGTTTATCTAAATAAAAAATTGAATATTACCATAAAAATGAATATCTGGAAGCAATTTCTGGTTTCTTAAAATATTAAAAGTTATCAGTTATTGTGGTTTGTATGATTTGAAAATTCAAAGTAACTAGTCCACATTTGTTTAAGTTTGCACAATGGATGGAAACAGCTTAAATCTTACTAACTTAGTGATTTGTCTCATAAGTGCTTCAGTGGAAAAGAAGGTTGCTGCTGAGTATTATCTAGTACATTAAAACCCTTTGGTTACTGTTAAAAGAAGAACTAACTGGAAAATAATGTATTCCAAAATTCTAGTGATTCATGAACTGAAAAATTATAGGCTTGGGCCTTTATAAAATTTGAAAGGTCAAGAGGCTAAATAGATGGCTAGCTGTAGAATTTATGGCTCATGAAGCAAGTGTTTAGCTGAGCCATGCCAATCCTGCAAGCTCGTGAGATCGTAAAGCACAGTGACCCAGGGTTACACCAAGGGTTAGGCTGCTGGTACATGTGTAGTTTTAGAGGTTCCATTCATCACTGCTTTATTAGCTGACAGAAATGTACACGACTCAACACAATTAATATCCTGCACTGTAGTTTTTACTATTGCTCTTTTTTAAACCTCATTTTTTTCCATCTTGATATTTTATTCTTTCTTAACCATATTACCAAGTTCAGGATAATCAAATGACAGCTTAGCCATGCTGACTGATTTTCCACTAACTTCACTACTCAGTAATAAGATTTTACAAGGCCCATAAAGAATGTGGATGGTCTCTCCCAAGTGCTCTTTGCACTGTGAGAAATTTCACTGTCATCAGTTATAGCTTCGAAGTGCAAAGAATGGCACTCTATTTTTTAATAACTACATAAAAGTACTTAAGACAAATTTCCTCCCTGAAAAACAAAAGTTAATTCTAAGAAAGTGATCTGGGATATTATATTTTCAGACTCTTTGTCAATTGACAGAAAAGAAACAGAATTAAACACAAATATCTTACAATACTAAAGAAATGTTGCAAGAAGTCTTGTGTGATGCTAATAAACGTTTTCTAGTTTGTTATGAAATAGCACATAATGCTGCTTCATTTCAGGTTTTTAATAGGTAACATATAAAATCTTAATATTTGCTCAAGGCTGAAAGAAGAAATAGGAATTACTACTAACATAATTGCATATAAAAATTTGCATGCCTTCAGAGCTTTAGGAACTAACTACATAGTAGCTATAATTTTTAGAAAGCACTATATGAACAACCATAATTCCTTTAAACATCTAAAATTTCTCATGGGTCAGACTTCAAAAGTAGCAATCAGCCTAAACCATAATTCAGCCTCACATTCATTTGGTTACTTTTTGTTAATTCTTTTTTTCTTTCTTTGTATGTTAGGGAAGGGTCTACAGGGTGTTCAGGGTCTCACTAGATCAGACTCATAGTGATCCTCCTGTTTACAGCATCCCAAGAGCTGGGATTATAGGCGAGCACCACCATGCCCAATCTCAAATGCCATCTCAGTGTGTCCCGGGGGCAGGACCAGTAGAGTAGGCCCAGGAATCGAACCCCTGGCCCCTGACCCTGCTTGCAGGCACTATAATCCACTGAGCTATTTGGCTGGCCCTATTTTCATTAATTTTTAATGTGTCTAGTTTTGTTTAGAATAGCTCTACTTGAGGCTGGGCATGGCTGTGCACACCTGTCTGCAAGTTCAAGCCCAGCCTACACTACAGAGTAAGCTAAAAGCCAGCTTGAACTGCACAGTGAAACCATGTCTGAAAAAAAAAACAAGTCTACATCTTGACATGCTTTCGTAGGCAGCCTTAAATAAAATGAATATAACTTTTTGAGAAACTAATTAAGTGATAATACTTCTGACTCGTTAGGAAAAAAAAAATTAAATGTCAAAACATCACACAGAAATGACTTCAGCCCAAGTTCACTGCCTGTTTTCTTTAGGGTTTGTTTAGGGTAGAGGATATTGTAAGTAGATGTTTTTAAAAAGACAGATTCTCCTGTAGCCAGCATATAGATTTAGGCTTCAGTTAATTCCTAACTCTTTACTGATGCCTGAGCCCCTAATATCAACCTTTTCATGAATTTGATATCAGAAAAAAAGCATGCTGAGTGTGTGAAGGTGCCAGCATGACAGAAGGAAAGGAGGACTGGAGCCCATGAGGGCTCACCTTTCCTACTGAGAAGGAATCTGTGAGGCACTCTTCTCTCCAGGGCTAATTTCCGACCTTCTTTTATATATATAAAAAAATGAGGACTAGAGATCAGTTCTATGGAGTTCAAGAGAAAAAATATAGTATGTGCTTAAGAAAAAAAATTACTACAGTCATATGGGCCTCCATCTACCACATCTAGCTTGAAACACACAGCCCATGCTTCCTGCCACTCTGAAACGTTTGTGGAGGAAACTTATCTGTATCCACAAGGACTTTCTTCCTAAGTGGCTTTGTTGGGCTGTCCTGGCTGCCCTGAGATCCTGATTCAATCACAGATGTTTCTGTTTCATGGTCATTTTGATTTTTTTTTAATTTATTTATTTTTATTTTAACTTGAAGAGTGAAAAATAGAAGCAAAAACAAATAGAAAAAAATGACATAAACAGAGTAACATGCAACACTACTTATGTTGCAGATTTTCAACACAGGGATAGCTAATTTATATATACAGATATAGATACAGATATAGATATAAATATAGATATATAAAATAAAACAATCCAACACAGATCAGCAGTCCAAAGTAGAAGTGGGTTATCCACAGAAGTTGTTGACTCATGGTCATTTTGACCTTGGACCACAGCTGGAAGTCGCAGGATGATGTATCTGCTGATCAAGGCAAATAGGGACACTATAAAATGCTATTTTATAAACCTGTTTTTGTATTAGGAAAAACTTGGCTGTAGTTCTCATTGCATTTTTGTCACACTTTGTGGACGCATCATTAGAAAGAACTCCCAGAACCACTTCAGAAAGTGGCAAGAATGACGACTCAAGTATGCTCAAAGCCAATGTGAATATTTTTAGGGAGATAAATGGCCATGTGACTTTTCATGAACCCCTTAAAGAATTTTAAATATTCATCACATTCTATGAAACCTTATGAATCAGCATCTGGGGATGGGTCACATGTGGAAAGAATGTTTGCTTGAAGGTCAATCTGTATTGCAAACCTAGGTCAACTTCTTCACTTATATTATTCATAAAATATTTCCTGAAGGATTACTGTGGGGATTAAACAGGATGGATTGATTAATTAATGAGTAGTTTACAGACAAGGCTAGTTAAAAATTTTTCCTTGTCTTCTCTGGTTCTTCATGTCCTAAGTTTCTGTGAAAAGCTCAAAAAGTTTTATGCCTTGCTCTGCAAAAGTTCTTGCAGTTAGAAACCTACTTCAGTACAAAAATTCGTTTGAAGAGCACAAGTATGGTTTTAAGTTATCTCAATGTAGAAAAATACAGAAGAGATATATACCTTCATAAACTGTAATATAGGAAATCTTAAAGCTGACTGCAGAAGATGGTACCTACATATTCACACATCCTTCAACATAGGGACCAAGTTTCCTCACCAACAATATTGAGAGATTCAGGGGAAATTTCAAACTTCCTAATAATCCATGGAAGGAAGCTTATATTTCTTGTGTCTTATTATTTTCATAAGTTAGGCTATTGTGTGCCAAAGCACCATTCACATAGCCAAAACTCAAATGATTTCGTGTGTTAAATACCTGCAACAATTGTTGCATAAAAGAACCCCTAAACTCATCACTTTCAAAATCTTCATCACTATATACTCTTGTATTTTAACACACAACCCAGCTTTCTTGTCTTAGGAATGTGGGGAAAGGAGATAAGGGTATGGAAATACCTTAGCTAGAGAAATGCAAACTACTGTCACGACCAAATCGGACAGGCATGGCAGAGTCTGTCCAGGAGAAGATGGGCAGGGGCACAGTGTGCATCCCAGGAGTGAGACAGCAGGAAGCTCCCCACTGTGACAATGAACCACGGACGAGGAGCCCTGCACACGGAATTCTGAATGGGACGGCAGTGCGGCCCTTTAATCTGGCGAGCACCAGGAGGCCAGCTCTACACTAACATAGCCCTGCTGAGGAGGGGACCAGGTCCTCCAGGGAGCTGTGACCCTCCTCATGATAAATGGTGAGAGAATCACTCCGCATCTCAGGAGGTCCAAACTTTACACAAAGCAAAGAACACAGGCATCAATAAAATGAACTAATGACAATGATAACCTGCTCTGGGTCACTAACAGGATACCTGTTCTGTGTCCGTTTCATCTCACAAACATTTAGTATGCAATATATGGTCTAGTTTGAAAAAAAAATCATACCATTAAAATAGTATTTTTGTATAATGGTCAGTTACTGTTCTTTCACATGTATACTACCACCCTGCCTAGCTGGAGCTATTGCTTTAGAACTTCAATTTATATGGTGCAATTCAGTGACTTACTTTGGTAACAAATTGAAATTCTAAGAATTTTATAGCCTAAGAACATTTAAGAGAATTTAAATTCCCAAGGATTTATTCACATATTTAATTTATTAAGCACTGAGGACTACTTTTATTCGCAAATTTTACCTACTAAGTTATACAATTAAAGTACTTACAAATAAATTTAAATCTGTGATATTTTAGTGCAATTCATACATGAAGACGTTTAAACCACTTGGTGCATGGGCTCAGGTCTCACTCAGAGCCACCACATGGTGAGTACCAATCCTCTTTATTCGTGGGTACAGGGAGTAAGCTATGAGCACTGAACATAAAGTCATAAAAGATGCTTATAACTTTATTTACACCTTAACATTTAAAAAAGAACCTATGAATGATCTTTTAAACATCCAAAATCTTTACTTGAATGTGTTGTCTTGAGATCTTACAGGAATTAACAGCAGAAAAATGGATGAAAATAGAAACCATCATGTTAAGAGAAACTGGCCAGACAAATAGCTCAGCGGATTAAAGAGCCTGAAAGCAGGTGCAGAAGCCAGGGGTTCGATCCCCAGGCCTGTGGTGCTGGCCCTGCCCTTGGGCTGCACTGAAACAGCAATTGAGACTGGGTGTAGTGGTGCATGCCCATGATCCCAGCTCTTGGAAGGGTGTAAACAGGCAAATCATGGGCCTGCGAGATGGCTCAAATTCAGCCCCCTAACAGGTGGATCACTATGAGTCTGATCTAGTAGTGAGACCATGAAAACCCTGTAGACACTTCCCTAAAAATTAAGAGAGAGAGACAGAGAGAGAAACTGGCCAGAGTTACAAAATGAAAAGCTTATCTTCACTTGTATGATAAATTTTTAAAAGTAGACCAAATACCAAATAAATAGAAATGAGAGATCAGGGAAGAGACTTCTGGATACAGGAAGGGGATCTCTCACACTGGTGACAAAAGAAGGAGGTGACAGTGAGTGGGAAGTGACTAGTAGATGTTAAAGCCATGCAGCTAAATTTCCCCAAAGAAATGCTAGCCAAAGGGTCTTTCTCCTGTTTATTTAGTTTATGAAACTTTTTAAAGAGAATGTTTGTTATTTTCTTAAAACACCAAAATCATCAAAACTCCTTCATTGACAATAAAAACACAGTAAGTAAAACTTTTTCTCTATAAAAAAGTAATGGGCGTGTGTTCTCTTAGTGTGCCCAGTGTAAACTCACACAGCACTTCCCCAATGGACCAGCTCACTTCCATGGAGGCTATGACGCTGCCACCTCCCCAGAAATGAGCAGCTGCAATCAGTGACCAGAGAACGTTAATACTGAGTGCATGGATGCTGGAGCCAAGATATTTTCTACTAAATGTCAAAGGATAGAAAATTGATAACACATTATACTTTTTTTTTTTTTTTTTTGTGGAACTGGGGATTGAACATTCAGCAGAAAAGTAGAGACATGGTGTGAAATGTGAGACCATGTTAATGTGCTAAGCTATGGAAGGCTCAGGTCATCAGATTCGGACATTGCCAGTCCTGGGATAACCTACTACTATTGTGGACTACTGGACTCCATTGGAATGTTTTGCTGAGTTTATGCACCTACAATATTTGGATGGCCATCTCTGACAAAACTAAAGAAAGAAAAGGTGATATAAATGAAGGAGCATTTTGTATCTGCATATAGAAAATAGGATAGATATACAGCTACTTTCTCTTAATTCAATAAGAAAAAAGATTTATATTAACAGTGTTTGGACAGGATATTATGTCTGCATCCTGTGCTATAAATGACTACTACAAAGACAGCAATATGCAATGTATTAATTGTTGTAACTCTCCTACCAACCTGTTTTGAAGCTGTCTCATTGTGAATTCTTTCTCAATAAAATTAATTAAAAAAAATAAAAATGGAAACAAAAAATGTAAATGTTATTTTCCCTTATTAAATTCAAATAACATTTTATGTTTTTCCATGAGTAAAGGGAAAATACTTTGATATTAATTTAATATGCTTTTAGGCAACACTGATGATTAAAAATAATTGGTTAAGCATTGTTTCTGAATATACATGTATTTGTTATATATTAATATAAGGGGACTTGTGTCTCCTATCTCTTTCTTTGCAATTACATAACAGGAATGAAATTTACAACTACAATGGGAAGCATCCAATCAAGTATGATTTTTTTGGAATACCATGTCGAAAGGCCTTCATCTGGTGAAGGCCATATTTGTTTTAATTATCAAATACTATAAAAGATTAAATGAAATAATTGTTAATTTTTTTGGATGAACCAGGGATTGAACTCAGGCCCTTGAGTTTGCTAAGGAAGCACTTATTCCACTGAGCCATCTCCCCAGCCCCACTAAATATATATTGACCAACTTCTAGCATTGAGGAGGTTATTTAACACATCCAAGAATAAAACTGCAATGTTCTGATAAAATTTTAGCCTAATAATGTACTTATTAGAGTATCTTTCTTGTACTTTTATTCTCTAAAGTGAAATAAGTCTATGATGTAATTTTTTAAATACTTTCATTGAGAAACAAATAGCAATGAGACAGTTTCAAAACCAATTAGTAGGACAGTTTCAGTAATTATTACATTGCCTATAGTTGATTTCTTAGTAGTTATTCATTGTGCAAGATGCAGACATGATATATTGTCCACAAACACTATTAGAATTAATCTTTCTATTATGATGTAAATTTTAAAGCATATGATAAATAATTAGTTGGAAACATGAGTCTAATGATAAAGATCATTTGTTTTGGCTTTAACCAATTGAAACAAAAACAGTTTCCTTTTGTTTTCAGTTCTTTTGATTTATTACATATCTGCCAGGTAACTTACTTTTTTAATGTTGAATTCCAAATCACCCTTTAAACTATTCAAAGATAACATTTAACTATTGTTTTGACACAGTACTCTTAAATTTTTGAAGGAAGAACTCTTTAGATCTCGCTGGTGTCACTGCCGTCCTGACAGTTAGTGTACAATGTGTTTTCCCTTATGTTTTTGCAGCACTGAGGATTAAACACCTAACCTTCCAATTGAGCTGCATCTTCAGCCCTCCTTATTTTAATTTAAGCTAAAATCTCTGCGAGTTTCCAGTGTAGGCTCAAACTTTTATTCTTTCTACCTCAGACTCCCGGAGTGCAGGGACTACAGCCATGTGGCACTGTCAAGTTCCTCTCCATTTTTGAGAGATGAAAGTATTTGGTCCAAAACTGAATCACTGAAATGTTCCATTCTTTTTTCCTTTCGTGACAATATTAGGGAACTAACAGATTTCGCTAAATTGACAAATAAAGGTAAAAATAAACTACAGAGCATGTCTTCCTTTTACTTATCACATTCCAGTATAGTCACCTAGTGGAGAAGAAAAGCTTCAGTCCTCTGCTCGTGCTGGCTGCTGTTGGCACTGTGCTGTTGTCAGACCTGAGGCCTCGGGAAGCTTGGACGTGCCCCTCCCAGCTGAGGCAGATCCCCAGCCCTTCAAGGAAAGTTCTGCATGAAAGAATGGTCGTTAGCAATTGCCACGGAAATGCTGCGCTCATAAAACGATTTTACGTCTATTGAAGTAAGGGATGGATGCAATGATGAGCTGTAGATGCTACAACTCCATGTACAGATCCATAAGGTGCATTATCAATGGTGTCTAATGGATGTACTGAGCAATTTTGTCTTTGTTAAAACATGGAATAATCATGAACCGTGATCCATAAGTAATGTGATGCAATACGCCCAGGCCTGCTCAATTCCTACACTCTACTGGTTATTGTCTGCAAACAGGGACATTGTCACAGGGAGTAAGAAACTTCCAAAAAACAGCTGTCTACACTGATAATGCCTCTAATATTGGGTAAGTGTTCTCCTATGCAGGAACAAATGACAGCACTAATGAAATCTGACTTTCCCTTTGAAACCATGTTTTCATATTTATCTCACTAAGGAAAAATTGGTACCATACTGATTTGTTTTCTCATATTATGTCACCAATCAAGTGCATTCTTTGGCTCTGTCTTACACAACCGTAAGCCACGTGCGGTCCCACCAGTCCCGGGACTGGCGGCTGCGTCTCTTAGCCAGGCTGCCTCAACGCGATGTCGTGCCTACACTCGCAACTTACAGAAGAGGCTCCTGGCTGCAGGGGGCTCAGTCCAGGGCCCAGCTTGGAGCAGAAATGCAGCAGTGACTGGAAGCTCCTCAGTGGATGGTGGAAAGTGGCAGCGTAGCAGGACGGCGCCCAAGAGGAAGGAGCCAAGGGACCAGCTGCGCCCTGTGCACCACTACTCCAACATGAGGCTCCCCGCAGGTCAGGCCAGCACAAGGAAGCTTAGTTTCTGCGGTGTGTAATTGACCTCAATTTCAGCCCATCAATGGTGACTGTATTAATATTTGTTTACCCAATGGTTAGAAAAATGGTCTGCTCTCATATTTAGTACATAACTAATGTTTATGCATTAAATATAATTAAGCAAAAGAAAATAGTGACTTACACAATATGAAGAGAGGATTGTATACAGTGATGTAAAATACATACTCATAGGGCAAGGTATTAAAATATATCTGCTAAGAGAGGTATAGATCCATTACATGCAATTCAGGCTTGAATTTGTAGAGTACTAGAAAATTGCTTGGGACTCTACATGGGAAGACTGTGAGAGGCTATGGTTTATGGTCTGTGGGATCATTCCACTTGTGTCCTTTCATGTGCTCCAGGTGTAATTTTCATTTAAATCATATTTGAATTATTAAAAAATGTGCATGCCTTTATTTTATTAGTTACTGCAACTTAACACACCACAGGTAAAAAATACTTCTTTAAACCTCACAGATAGGTATTGGCTATTCTTAAACGCCCTCTAAACTTCTAAAAACATATGACCTTTTGTCTCTTCTCTGTATTTGCTTGCAAGATGTGTTTACCATTTAGCTTTTCCCAGTGAATGCTCCACACTAATTCCTCAGGCATTCGAGAGTAGAGAATTATAAAAGCTAATTCCCTTGAAAGTCAGAGTAAAATAGCGTGTCACTGGGGATCACAAGAACTTTTATTCAGTTTCCCTCTAAATGTTAAGTAGATTTCAAAGAACACATTGACAAACTAACAGGTAATGTGAAAAGTAAGCTTTTTACTGTGGATTTTATAACATAACCAGAAAATAAACGTTACAAAGGAGCAGAATAGGCAGTAAGAACCGCTGCATGTCGGCATGCCATGAGCTGCCGGGTAACTCATCATGCAAGCCGATGGCTGGGAAGGTGCACTATTAGCGACTGCATTTGGACAATGTGTTCCCTCGCCCCTGTGCCCGGAAGCAGGCCATGTGGCCTCATGCTTCTGCCTTAGCTCAGTGCATTCCTAGGTCCAGGAGACAGGATTTTGCTCTTCTCTCTGTTCATCATATGGAAGAAAAACAAAAAATATGGGAGGCTCAATCTCCACCAAACATGTCCTCAAAATTTAAATTCAGATTTTACACAAACATTTAAAGTTGACTCATTTATAAATTATTAACTTACATACGGCGAGCATGTCTTTCTTGTAAAATAGTCATTTTTGTAGCTGTTTCTCAAGCCTCAACTGAAGTTTGAGAAAAAATGCAAGCAGCTATAACTTATAAAATAAAAATTCTAAATATGTTTGAGAGGGAAATGGAATAAAGTTCATTAAAACATTATATTTCAAACTCTAATTAGTTTAAATATATTAAGAACTTAAAATGAAATATCAAATAAACTGTAATCAAAACCTAAGTATGTGGTAGAAACATGTTGTTCTATGTCTTTGAAATTCTTAAGATATTACTTTCTAAGATAAAAGTTTTATTTAAAAATATGAACACATCACCAGTGGATTTACTTTGTTATCCATATTTGTGTCACATTCTTGCTTTTTAAAGAATTAAATTGGTTCTTTTTTTAAAATTGGTCCTTATAAAATGGTTCTGCATCATTTACCTTTGAATTCAATACAATTAAAATCAATTAAGATTGTGACATAAACCTCATTCTACATTCATACCTAAATATTTTTTTTACAAGAGGATAATTACTTTTTTAGACAGAGAATAATTTAATTAAGTGACTCTTTCTAAATAATTGGTAAAGAACATGCCAGAGCAGGTAAATTTATGACGCCTAGAGTGTAATTCCCCATTAGCACCAGTTTTATCAATAAAAAATAGTCCCTCAAAATGTGATATGGCTTTCTGTGTAACTTTTTATAAAATTTTTGAGTAGCAGACTGCATTATATTCTGCAACATCGCTGTTCTTGTAGCTGCAAGATCTTTTGGATGCCATTCACATGACTTAGCCAGTAGCTCTGGTCAGCCCACTGTGTACCCCAGTATCTCACACATCCATAGGTAGGGCTTCCCGTGGCAAGGCCATGGAAATGCTATGCTCACTTATCAGGGGGCAAATCCTCCTGCAAGTTCAGAGCTGCCTTGCTGCTAGGATTGGGTATGAACACACACTGCTAGGGTACACCCCTCCCCCCCCAGCTGCTTGGAGCCTGCTCAAAAAGGAATAAACTGGAAGCCAAAGAGGACTCTCCTCCATACGTTGTACATGTTGGGGCCGGCGAGATAGCTCAATGACATAAACCCATGCTTCGGGAGACGCAGGGACCAGGGTTTGATCCCGGCACCACGGGCCATGTCGGCCCAGCCCCGAGGCACGCTGAGCCCGCTAATGAGCCCAGGCATGGCGGCACACACCTGTAATCCCAGCGCTGGGGAGCCTGAAAACAGGAGGCTCACTTCAAGTAAAAATTAAAATAAAATAAAATTGTGATATCCAAGCAATGAAAAAGCAACAGAGGTGCCAATTCTAAGGAGCTGTGAGGCCGCACAGTGAGCCCTCTGGTACACTGTCAGGACTCATCTCCTGCATCAAAGAGCAGAGTAGCAAGTGAGGGACATACGTCTGGATGGGCAGAGAAGAGGGTCCACAGTTGTGAATATTTTTACTTCTTAGCAACCACTAAGGTCTTGGTTATGTCCGCAGGGGGAAGTTCTAGACCCTAAGGTGTACCTTACCACATGGTGATGGTAATCCAATCACCATCAAGCAGGAAATGCTATGTACAAGGAGTGGGCAAAAATATGGCGTTAATTTTTTAATTTTAAAGGGAATACTGCCGTGCCGGCCCCGCCCCCAGAGCATGCTGAGATGGCAGTTGAGACCCATGATGATACGTGCCTATAATTCCAGCTCTTGGGAAGCTGTAAACAGGCGGATCACTTCGAGACCGACCTAGTGGTGTGACCCTGAACACCTTGTAGGCCCTTCCTATAAAAGTACAAAAAAAATTAAAGAGAATAAAATACAATATAAAGATACCAAATTTCAAAGCCAAGTTGATAAAAGATAAATAGTGGTTATTATATTGCATATTGTTATCTCCAAAGTAAAAGACATAGCAGAGCATCTCGGGAAATACTCTCCCGTGTTTCACACAGACTCGGACATTGTTCTTGAGTAACATTTTTTCATTGTTTTTTGTTTTTGTTTTTGTTTTGTTTTGTTTTGTTTTTTTTGAGTAACTGAGAATTGAACTCAGTTACTAACTGAGAATTGAACCCTTGCATTTGCCTCTCAAGCACTTATTCTACTGAGCTATCTCCCCGGCCCTTGAGTAACTTTCTTGTATAACTTTCTGAAGAAGTTCTGGAAGTCCTCTTTTGTGAGTGTCCCTACAAGATGTGGCAAAAATTCCAGGGAATGCCAGTGCTGCATGTCATCCCACAGAAAGGCAGGCTTGGAACAACAGCGTGTTAGGCCCTCACCCATTTTATTCCACATACTTGGGGCTGTACACCCTGGTGTCTCTCAAATCCAACTGTCCTTAAAGGTCAAGGTGTTGAATTGGTTCAAGATATTGGAGCAGCCGGGAGAGGGTATTAAAGTGGATGCTCAATACTGCTTCAGAAAGTGGAATGCATAATGGAGTAATTGGGTTCAGAATGAGGGACGTTATTTTGAAAGGGATTATGTTGGACTGTTGCTGTATTAATTTTTTAACTTCAGTGCTCACTGTTCTCTATCATCACATGTTGATGGAAGAACAATAACTAACAAAGAAGAACACTCCTATGTCTACTTATAAAAATAACTATAGTTTCTTTTTGTAGGACTGATTCAAATTTTCTCTTCTTGTTCTGTAGAACTTTACTTAGTTGGGCAAGATTAGGATCTCATAGACTGACATAAGCTCTCACTTTTATACGTCCAGACTTATAGTGATCAGCATTATTATGCTAAGGAGTATTCTATGGTGTCCGCAGGGATTACCCTGAGTTCTTGAGACAATTCCCGTTCACCACCCTTCTTTAGATCATGTGGGTGGGTGGTGCAGGGGCCACTAAGTTTTGAGGAAGTGATGTCACATTTTCTAAACATAACCAAAATTCTACTTTATTTACTAGGTGTGCCATGTTTCCTTTGTACAATAGCAACACTAACGTTGGAGCGAGTAGGCAGAAAGCTCCTGACCTCTGGTATCACCGTAGCACACTCTCGTCAACAGCACACAGCTGTGAAGATGATGGCACCCAGACATTGGCCCCTTTTCTGGTGCCTAAACTGTCTAGTTCCTCGTGTAATGTCAATCCTATTTCAAATGGTTTTCTTCCCCAACTGATGGCATTCTTTTCTCAACTCTCTCTCTTGCTTTAACAACTATTTCTGGTTGTGAACTTTTTAAGACTTGTGAATTCTCTGGGAACATACTTGTTCTGACAGGAGTGTCTTAATAGAGAACGTAGTGTGTAGATTTCAGGTCAATGAGTGAACTACATTGTAAATTTAAAAATGTTGCTGACAGAAAAACTGTGATAGAGGAAAATTCATATCTTGAAAATGAATACTATTTTTTGAAGGACCAAATGTCTCATCCTTCACTGTGGAAGGTATCTAATTATGATCTACCTGCCCCTAGATGTTTTGTAAATCTCAGATAAGAGAAGTTCATTTTTGCTTTAGGCTTATATTTGGTATCTTATTTTAGCAACCCAAGAATTTATTTGAAACTAGCAAAACCAGTTGTAATGAGAAAAAAATCACTTTTTCTGCTTCTTTGTAAGACATCAAGATAATGAGTTCTGCCCTGAACATGCCAGGACAGAATGCAGGATTGCCACAATGGGCTGAGGGGAGATCTCCAGCAAGTATGCTAGGAGCATGCCCTGCCACTGAAGTCTATCTGGAGAGCAGCCGCTTCCAGCCTTATGGATTTGTCAAGATGGAGATTACACAATGGATCAGTCATGCAGACTAGGCAGGAGTAGAGACTGGGCTGACTAGTCCACAGCAGTAGGCGGCATCCCAACTGATAATGCCTGTACCCACCCTAAGTCATCCTGGCATCAGTGTTCCTGGAATGAATGACTCTTCTGGGAGTGTGCTTTGAGAGACACCTACCCTACATCACTGGCACCTGCTGGGTGCTGATGGCTGAAAGTCTCTGCAAAATGCAGTGTTTTTATTGTATACATTGTTAAGATTTGGGACAAGGAATTGACTTTATGAGTTCTCATTTGTTCTTTTCTATAAAAGTACCCCCCCCCAGTGATGGCACACAAAGTGAGCTTAAGGCCAACCTGAACTGCATAGTGAGACCCTGTCTCAAAAAAGACAAAAAAAAAAAAAAGTAGCCCCCATTTCACGCATCAAGGAACCAGTGAGTGGATTGTTCACAATAATTATTTATACTACAAATTTGGGGCCATTAAATAATCAGAAAAGTCTGATATATTCCAAAAGGCAACTGAAGTGGGACAAGATGGACTTCAGATCTCTAGATCCAAAACATGCTGAATAGGAATTAGTTTTCCATTTCCTATCCAAGAGCTAAAATGTTTGAAAGTTTTGGACATTTCTTTCTTATCACTGCACAGATAACATGGTGAACGTTGGAAGATAATTTGAAACACCTTGCAAAGGTCAGCTTTAGGGACACCTATCCTGTGTAGTCAGACAACAACAGCTTGAGCAAGACTAGTGCTACCTCTAATGTACTCCTGCTGTGATCTTGAAATGTGATTTATCATTTATCACTTATATTTTGTGCATGAAATCTGATTGGGCAATGTGGTATGAACACCCTGTGCTGTTCCTTGTCTGTTTTTCCATAGTACCTGCATGCTTTGTAAACTGGGAATCCTGCTCACTCCATTATGGGTAGGAATTCAATGAGAATCAAAGCATTTGTAAGGAAAGGGTGCTTCGGCCTCAGCAAAGAAACTGGAATTCTGACAGCCCTCTGCATTTTCCACCGTGGCAGACCTTGCTCTAACTACAGCATGGAATCAGTGAAGTCAACAAAGACAAGAAGCACTGTCATTTTCTCTCTTGCTAATGCCTTTGATTAGACCATCAGTTATTCTGAAAACAGGCATAGAGAAGGAGAAAGGTGGAGCAACCACATTTCCTTTGCTTCTAGCCCTTCTTTGCTCAGTAATCCAAAAGGAGAGCATTTTGGTCGAGTAAGGGTATATTAAGAAATGAATAGTTAAGTAAAGTGCTTGCAACATTCCTTCTCGTGTGGTCAAAACAAAATACATATTCATTTACAAATTAAAGATTAATTACAATGTTTGCGATTCTACTAATGAGTTCAACATCTTACATCTGCATTTGAAACAGGAATTACAAATTAAAAGGTTCACATGAAAAGTTGCATGCTTATATGTTTTATTTTTATAGAAGAATGTGAATTAAGTTCTTTATGTTTAAATAATTTTAAATGGATTTTTTGCTCTTTTTTTAAACAAGGACTCTATATTTTTTACTTTTCTGGAGGCCCTTCAACTAGGATCCTGTCTTCCTATCAAAACCACAAAGCCTAAGTTGACTTCAGCCTTTGCCCTGTCATTTCAGACTGTTTAAAAGGGTTTCAAGGGCTGTGAGGGCCTCTGAATTCATAACATGTGTTTTTTTTTTAAGTTTTTCATTAAGGTCTGTTTGTAAAACTTACAAGTAGTACAATGTTTGAGAAGTTGCACTATGTAGTTAACCTGTGCTGACAATTCCTTGTCTTTTGGCCCCTCTCCTGTCCCAACTCTGATGTTCTTACGTGTCTCCAGAGTGTTTGACTTTTTCTTTCCTAACACCTCTCCTTTATTTATTTACTTATTTATTTATTTATTTATTTATATTTTGTTTTTCCTATAAGAGACCTATTATGTCATGTTTAATTCCCTGTGTTTATTATTCTTAGCCTTATTCTCTGAGAGTTCACCCATTTTCATGCAAATAATATGATTTTACTGTTTAATATGGTAAAACAATATTCCAATATGTCTGTATACCACAATTCAATATCTACTCATCTCCTAACAGGCACCTAGGCTGTTTCTAGATCTTAACTATTATGAACTACAGTGTAATAAACATGGTGATGCATGTATTTGCTACAAATTAGTGTCACCAGTTGTTTTAGAAATATACACAGGGAAAGTATAGCTATAACAGTAGTAAACATGTATGTACTTAAGTGTACCTAATTTCATAAAACAGCTTCTCTTCAAAATAAAAAGATAGGCAGACACCATCACTCCCACAGTGATAGTTTTCAGTCCCTCCTTCTGGAAAATAGGTCAACCAAACTGAAATATTAACAAAGAAATGTACATTAAACTGTACCAAAGAAGAAATTGGTTAAATAGCTACAAATTGTCCATTCAACTAAAGTATGCACATTATTTTCATCAGCTCATAAAATTTCTCCAAAATAGACCAAACATATACCATCAAGTATATCTCAATAAACATAACAGAATTGAAATAATTTCACTCATCAGCTCACAATGAAGTAAAACTAGAAATCCACAGAAAAAGATATAAAAAACATATAAACACCAGACACTGAATAGCACCTTCTGAAACAATCAATGTGTCACAAAAGAAATCAGATGATGTATTTAAAAATTCTTAGAATCAAGTGAAGTTAAATAATGCACCACATCAGGATCTATGAGAGACAGTGAAAGAAGTTCTTAAATGAAAGTTCTAATAATGAGTCTACATAAAAAAGCAATATCAGAGTGTACACAAGGAGAGTCATGGGAGAGAAAACCTTCTCTCAGGCTTTCATAGAGAGTAAATTGGTCAAGCAATGGCTGTGACTCATCCAGACGGCTGACACTGACAAAGGATCTACAAACTGCAGTACTGGGTTTCAGGATGAATCCTGAGATGACTTGACTGACCTTAACAGATACAAAAGTTATATTTCTTGTTATATAGGTCTTGCTTTATCTTGGTCTTAACAAGCCAGCTGAAAAGTACAAAAATGAGGTATAAAAAGTAAAACCATATTAATATGCTGAGCTGTAAAAGGTCCAATTCAACAACTTCTGACATTGCCAGTCCTATGAATAACCCACTACTATTATGGACTACTGGAATATATTGGATTATTTTGCTGAATTCACATACCTACAATATTTAAATGGCAATGGAACACCCATCTCTGACAAAACTAAACACAAAAAGGGGGGACACAAATGAAGGACCATTTTGTATCTGTATATAAAGAATAGTTAAGATAGATATACAGTTACTTTCTCTTAATTCAATGAGAAAAAGATTTATACTAATAGTGTTTGCACAGGGGATCATATCAGCATCTTGTACTATGAATAACCACTAAGAAGACGACAATATGCAATGTATTTATTATTGAAACTGTCCTAATAATCAGTATTGAAATTGTCTCATTATTTGTTTCTCAATAAAATTAATTAAAAATATGAAAAGGTAATATCCCAAATAGCTAACCTAAGTCAGTTTCAAGGTTCCACAAAAACATTAATAACCTCAACACAAAAATTAACAGAAGAAAAGAAATTACAATGATTGTAGCAGAAATTAATGAAATTAAGACTAAAGGAAAAAACACAAAGAATCGATGAATCAAAGAGTTAGCTCTTAAAATGATAAATAAGATTGATAAACCTTTAACCAAGTCTACCAAAATAAATTAGAAAGAAAAATTAGGAAAGAAGAAAACATTGTACAATATAACAAGCACTATTGACTTTCTATTATTTTGTTAGTGAAATTATGATTATGATTATGATTATTAACATTATTTTTATTATTTTAAGTATTTGGTAAAAGGTCACACTATGCAGCTCAGATTCCTTTTTATCTTCCTGTTTTCAACCTCCCCAGAGCTGGGATTATGCCATAACACCCAGACTTCTATCATTTTTAGTGTTATTTATTTTTACTATTTTAATTCTCTTTAAAAAAGAAAAGTTATAATTGTAGTAGACACCAGTGAAATCCAAAGAATTATTAGAAATTATTCTGAAACAGTATACTCCAATCAACTGAAGGACCTGAGAGAAATGGGCAAAATTTTGCACACATATGAATTAGCAAAATCAAGCCAAGATGATATAAAAATCCTCAGTAGACCAATAACAGGAAATTGAACTAATGCAGTAATAAAACCCCTACAAACTATGAAAAATCCATGACTAATAATCTTCATACTTGTCCAAGAAATGATTGGAAGGGAAGAAGCACTGCCAAACTCCTTCCACAAAGCCAACACTATCCTAACATCAAATTCAGACAAAGAATCTACACAAAACAAAAACTGCAAGCCAATTTCCCTAATGAACTTAGATATGAAAATCCACAAAATGATATTGTCAAATAGAATGTGAAAAGTATTAAGAAAATTGAACACCAAGAACAATCCAGTTTCATTCCAGGGAACACAAGATGATTTAATATACGTAAGTAGAAAAATCACATTTTGGCTCAATAAATGCATGACTGAATCATAATGTATCTTTTACACATTTTGATAAAAACATAGTTGGAAATATCTGATTAGATTCTACATCAGAATGAATCTGAACTCTTCCAACTGCCTGGCTTTGGTCTCCTTATCAACATGATAAGGAAATTTGGATACCACCCCTTCATTTGCTGATTTACTTGTGAGCCAAAGCTCTATCAACACCACTCAGTTTTGATCAAAACAAGTTTTAAGCCTAAATTTGAGGGGTGGAATGTCTACATTAGTTAAGGTAGTCTACATATGCTGTATATTTCAGTCTGCCTTGGTCTATATCTTCTGGAAAGCATCTGTCATCTGTGTAGAGGAATGCTATTGATTTTTTGGTATTGACTTGTAGCCTGCTATGCTACTGAATTTGTTTATTAATTCTAGGAGATTCTTGGTGAAGCTTTTCGAGTTTTTCAGGTAGAGTATCTTGTCATCTGTAAATAACGATATTTTAACTTCTCCTTTGCCTATTCTTACTCCTCTTATTTCTCTCCCTTGTCCAATGGCTCTAGCTAATGATTTCAGAACTATGTTGAATAGGAATGGCGATACAGGACATCCTTGTCTTCTACCTGATCGGAGAGTAAAAGAATTCAGTTTTTCCCCATTTGCAATTATTTTTTCAGTTGGATTCTCATAGATGCTTTTATCAAATTGAGGTAAAAACCATCTATTCCATTTTCCTATGGGGCTTTGATGAATGAGTGTTGGACTTCATCAAAGGCCTCTGCATCAATTGAGATGATCATGTAATTTTTTTCACATTGACTCTATTGACATAGTGTATTACATTTATAGATTTGCCTATGTTAAAACCTCCTTGCATCCTGGGGTGAATCCTACCTGGTCATTGTATACAGTCTTCTTATGATTTGCTGTATTCTATTTGCTAGAATTTTACTGAAGATTTTTGTTTCTATGTTCATTAGGGAGACTGACCTGTAGTTTCTCATTTTTAGTTATATCTTTCCCTAGTTTTGGTATCACTGTAATACTTACTTCCAGGAAAGTTTTTGGGAGAACTGCTTCCTTTTCAATTTCAGTGAAGAGTTTGCAGAGCATAGGGATTATATGTTCCGTAAATTTTTTGTAGGATTCAACTTTGAATCCACCAAGACCTTGGCTTTCCTTTGTCAGTAGTTTTTTTTCATAATTTTATTGAACAATAAATAGCAATGAGACAGTGTCAAATAACATTAGTTTATTTATTTTTTAAATTTACTTTTTATTTTATTGAAGTGCAAATATCAATCAGACAGTTTTAAGACACCTTAACAAGACAGTTTCGATAAATTAATACATTGCAAACTGTTTTCATATTGTTTTGGTATCGTACAAGGTGCATACATGATATTATACTTACAGACATTATTATAGCAGATGTCTCATCAGTAAATTAAGAGTGTAGTTGTTTACTTATCTTATTTTTTATACCTGAATTATATAAAAAATTCAGTAAGTATTTTCCCAGTGGATGACCATAGTACTAGAAGCTGACATGATATCCTATCCAACCACCATCAGTGCAAATCTTGCCTCTCATAGGATTATGTGGAAGAACAGCGTTATCTATCCCAACTGTACTGTCCATACACACACATCATGATTTTTTCTTTCTATACCCCTTCCTTTGTCTACACCTGTCAAAGGGGGGCACTCCATTGTCATTCAACTAACTTAGGTTCTTGAACTTGACAACACAATCCAACACAGTCCAGCATTCCACAACAATAGTGAGTTATTCAAAGAAGTTGTCGACCATATCCATTTACAGCTCAGCTTAATATTATGGCCCCGCGATGTATACTTCATTTTTATACTTTTCTGCTGGATGGTTAAGACCTAGACATAGCAAGACTTACATACCGACACATGTACTTTATGTTTCTTATGTGGTCAGTGAAGTCCCCTCAGGGTTTATCTTGTAATCCTGTACATTATTCTGAAGATCCTTTGTCTGTGTCATCCATGTGGATGAGTCACAGCCAATGCTTGACAAGTTTGCTCTCTGTGAGAGCCTGAGAGAAAGTTTTCTCTCCACGTGACTCTCCCCAGGCACACTATAGAACTTCAGTCTCTTTCCTCTGTGACTCCATAATCTCCTTGTTCAGAAAATTTGGAGCTCACCTGAGTTTCATGATGTTGCAATACAGGTTCTCCTATGTCCTAAGTCTTTGCTGACCTTGAAAGGCTAGGGCCAAAATATTGGCTGGCCTTGGGGCTCTTCTATTTCTCCAACTCTGATTTGTGAACTTAGGTTGTTAACCATCCAGAAGAAAAGCTGATTAGTATCCTGCAGCATATGCTATTCACTTTGCCTTATCTGACTCAATTGATTTTAGTTTTTGTTATACGTTTCCTTTTGTATTTCTGCTTTTCGCTTGTTATACTAGGGAGACTATATAATATTTACAAATGTGTCTGGTTTATTTCACTTATGAGTATATGTTCAAGTGGCATCCACTTCAGTATAAATGCTTCGAAATTATCATCCTTAATAGCTGAGTAATACTCCATTATATAGAAATACCACATCTTTTTCAACCATTCCTCATGTGATGGACATCTTGGTTGTTTCCGAGATTTTGCTATCACACATTGTGCTTCTATAAACATAGGTACACATATATCACTATCATACAATGGTTCCAGATCCTTTGGGAAAATTCCCAGTAGGGGGATAGCCGGTTGAATGGGATTTCTAGTCCTACTATTTTGAGGAGTCTCCACACTGACCTCCACAATGGTTGTACCAGTCTACATTCCCACCAGCAGTGGAGAAGTGTTCCCTTTTCTCCACAACCTCTCCAACATCTGTTATTGGTTGATTTCCTTATGATAGTCATTCTTTCTACAGTGCGATGGTATCTCAGTGTTGTTTTTATTTGCATTTCACGAATGGCTAGCAATGTGGAACATTTTTCATATATTTATTTGCTTCTTTAATTTTGTCCTCTGAGAAGTGTGTATTCATCTCAGATGCCCATTTCTGAATTAAGTTTTTAAATTTGAGGACCCTGTTATTAACAGATTCAATAATTAATACGTTTCATATTGTTTTCTTAGTGGTTATTTGTTGTACAAGGTGCAGACATGATATTCTAGTCACAAACACTATTAGAACAGGTTACTCTATTCATTGAATTAAGAGAATGTAGCTCTATACCTATTTTTTTAAAGCTGATTTATCGTACAGTTTCAATAATTAATACTTTTTAAACTGTTGTCTTCCTAGTGGTTATCCATAGTACAAGAAGCAGACAGGATATGCTGACCAAACACTATTGATGCAAATTTTTCTTCTCATAGAATTATGCAAAAGTAGCTGCATATTTATCCTAACTGTTCTGTACATACAGATACAGAATGGTCCTTCCTTTGTATCCACTTTTTTTTGTTTAGTCCTGTCAGAGATGGATATTCTACTGGCATTTAAATACTATAGGTACTTGAATTCAGCAAAACAATCCAACACAGTCCAGCAGTCCACAATAGTAGTGGGTTATCCATAGAAGTTGTTGACTAGAGCCATTTACAGCTCAGCATATTATTATGGCTTTACTTTATATACTTCTTTATTATACTTTTATGCTGGATGGGTAAGACCATGTAAAGCAAGATCTATATAACAAGAAATGTAGCTTTTGTATCTGATCAGGTCAGTCAAGTCCCCTCAGGGTTTTTTTTTTTTTTTTTTTTTTTACTACATTTTGAATTTCATTGGCTGTTATTGGGTTATTGAGAGTACTTTTATCTTCTAGATTCAGTTTTAGTATTTTGTACCTTTCTAGGATTCTGTCCATTTCTTTTGTGTGTTCAACTCTGCGAGAGTAAAGATCTTCAAAGTAGCCATTGATGATCTTCTGAATTTCCCCTGAGTCTAGGTAATTTTACCCTTTTCATTCCATATTGCTTGAATTTGAGGGGTTTTTTTTTTCTCTCCTCTTTTGATGAGTTTAGCTAGGGGCTGATCAATTTTACTTAATCTTTCAAATAACCAGCTTTTTGTTTCATTATTTCTTTGTGTTATTTTCTTCATCTTGCTTACATTCATTCCTGCTTTAATCTCTTAATTTTCTCCCATCTTTACACTTTGGATTTGGTTTGCTCTTCTTTTTCTAGACATTTGAGTATATAGAAACTGAATTCAGTAATAATGGATGTATGCCACAAAGATAGAGAATCCATTTCTTTTTAAATTTGTCTAATGATGGAGGAATTATTTCTCATTTCCATATGTAACAGGGGAAGAAAATTTACTGATCTAAGTCACCTTGATGAATTAGTAATAATTTATAAAACATAGAATGACTTTCCTATATTGATTCCTACATTTGCCACAGGAGAAGATAGCAGAGGGTCTTTCACTTCCCAATCTCTGTTCACTGGATAGATTTCTACCACCCAATTAGACACATTACTTCCATTGTGTGTCTATTTGAGAATAGGTGGTGGGTGACTTAACCTAGCAGACAGCAGCAGAAAGCAAGGTTAATACAGGGAGTGCTTTAGACAGTCCTATTCCCCCTGTTTCTAGTTGCCTTCTGATTTGACTGGGTTGTTTTCCTTCTCTTTTATTGCTATAGGTCTGTTAGACACAACAGTTACATTAATTCTGGGGAACTGGCACACACACATGCATTTGATCCTATTTCCTCACTTGAGTCATCCATTCATCTGCTTCACCAATCCCCTATTTTATCCTCATATGTCTATTTCCTGTTTCCTATCTTTATCCTTTTATTTTGCTATTTAAATTATTCCTATTTTGGCTTTCTCCTAATCATGTGATAATTAATCTTCTGTCTCTGACTTATTTGACTCAGAATTATAATCTTCATTTTTATTCATTTCTTTACAAATGAAACAGATTTATCCTTTTTATGGTATAGTAGTATTTTGTTGTGAATATAGTATGTTTTATTTGTCTATTCATATATCAATGATCACATAGCCCTGTTCATAAATCAGGTGTTGTAAGTTGTGCTGGTATAAACATGAGTTCACATGTATCACTGTGCTATGATACTGCCCTTTTGAGAAGATAAACAGGAGGGTCAAGGAATTTTTACTTTTAGATTTTTTATGAATCTCTGTGAAAGCTTCCGTAGAGGTTTGCTGATTGACGTTTGCAGAAACAATGTAGAAAGATTTCTTTTCTTCACAGCTTTGTAAGCAATGTTTTTTTTATTTTGGAGTTCTTAATAATCATTGTTTCTGGAGTCAGATGTAATCTCCATGCTATTGTAATTTCCATTTCTGTAATGGCCAGTGTTGTGACTCATTCGAAATATGTGTATATATTTATAATATATATGTTATATCCTTTTTATGGTACAGTAGATATATATATATATATATATATATATATATATATATATATTTCTCAACAGTACATACTAATAAAGAAGAGCTTCTTAAATAAATGTAATGGGCAAAATCACTCCGTGTATACTATCAGATCTCTGTGCACTAGAAATCAATCAGAAAAGTTACTACAGAAAATGTATAAACACCTGGAAACTTAATAACACACTCCTGAATACTTAGTGGATCACAGAAGAAATTAAACAATTTCTGACACAAAACAAAAATGCTAATACAATACTCCATAACCTCTGGGACTCACTGAACATACTCCTAAGAGGGAAGTTTATTGTAGTCAATGCTTACATTAGAAAAATTTAATGAACTCAAATAGGCTACTCAAAAACTTCAAAATACCTGAAAAACAGCAATCCTACAAACAGAAATGTAGGTTATGGTGAGGAGTCATAAAGTTCAGAGAATTAATGAACTTTAATTAAGAAAATGTAAAAAGAAATCAATAAATAAAACAGCATGTTCTTTGAAAGAACAAATAAAATAGAAAAACCCTTAGCCAAGGCCAAATAGCTCAGCAGATTAAAGCACCTGCAAGCAGGTACAGAGACTGGGTATTCAATCCCCAGACCTGCCCTGCCAGCCCTGCCCTGAAGCATGCTGAGATAGTGATTGAGACTGTAATCCCAGCAGTTGGGAGGCTGTAAACAGGAGAATCACTACAAGTCCAATCCAGTAGTGAGACCCTGAACACCCTGTAGACCCATCCCTAAAATAAGTAAAATAAAATAAAAACTTAGCCAAAGTTACAAAATGACAAGAGAAAATGCTTACATTAGTGCAATTAGAATTCAAATATCTCACTGGTACCATTGCTGCGATCCCAGCACTTGGCAGACTGAGCCAGGAGGAGCAGTACAAGTTCAAGGCCAGTCTAGATTACCTAATGATAGCCTATTTTGAAAAAGAAAGAAAGAGAGGCAGAGAGACAGAGAAAGAGAGACAGAGAGATGCAGAGAGAGAAATCACAGTGGATACCACTGAAATCAAGAAATCTTGTACTTCAACAAATCATAAAATCTTGAAGCAGTGGCAGTTTCCTGCACATACATGAGTTGTAAAACCCTAACCAAAAAGACATAAAAATTTTTACCAATCCAACAGCAAAACAATGAAATTCAGGCAGTATTAAAAAAAACTAATGGATGGTTTTGATCTAATAGTGTTTAGACAAGATATCATGTCTGTATCTTGTACTATGAATAACTACTATAAAGACAACAATATGCCATGTATTGGTAATTGTAGCTGTCCTACTAACCTGTTTTGAAGCTGTTTCATTGCTACTTCTTTCTCAATAAAATTAATTTAAAAAATCTACTGACAAAATTCTAAGACTTCCTAGATTTACTGTTGAATTTCTAGAAGACCATGAAAGAGTTTATGAAAGCAAATGTCTTCAAAATATTTAATAGTGTTGAAAGTGAAGGAGTGCTTTATAACCCTTTCCTGGAATCCAGTATCACACTGATCTCAAAATCAGAGAAAGACCCAACTAAAAATGCAGACTCAGATAAGTATCTTCAAAGAGCTTAAATTCCCATGCAATACATTGATGATGTATTGACGAATAGAATGTACCAATTCATCAAAAAGATCATATGTCATAACCAGGGAACTTTCATTCTATAAATGTTAGAATGGTTAGACTATGAATAAATGTAATACACCACATAAAATAAAAGCAAGGACAAAAACTGCATGATTATACCAATAAACGCATTACAAATGTTTGGCAAAGTCCAACCCCTAATCATGATTTTTAAAAAATCCTGTAAAAAATAGGCACGGAAAGACCTTGGGGTAAAATATTTATAAATTACTAATGATCCACATCATACTATATTGAAAAGACTGAAAGTCTTCACTCTAAAATCAGGAAGAAAACTAATATGTGCACTATCCCTATATCTATTCAATAAAGCATTAATACAAGAGCGCCATTAAGTAAAAGAGAAGTCAAATTATCATCATTTGTACATAACATGATCCTTTTCATATAAGAACCAGAAAATTGTGCCAAGACTGCTGGGTTAATAACTAAATTCAGTAATGTAGCACTACACAAAAAAAGCATGCAAAAGTTCCGTATACCAACAATGAATTTACTGAGAAAAAAAAATTTTTGGAAAAGAATGCCCTTCTCAATATCACCAAGATAAATTATCTAACCAAGGTGATTAACCTGACCAAAGAAGTTTACAATAAAAACTATGGAACTATGAAGGAGACGCTGAAGAGGATTTCCAGAAAATAAAGAGGCATTGCCTGTTTTGGGATAGGAAGAACCAATACTATCAAAATGGCCTTACTTCCAAAACTTGTGTAGAAAATTAATGCAAAGCCAATAAACAAACCAGTAGCACTCCTTGCAGTTGAAGAACTAGAAAATGAAATCCTGATATTCATATGGAAGTAGAAGAGGCTCAGACTAATTAAAGCAGTCCTGCACAATAGGAGCGAGGCAGCAGGCACTGCTGTCCCAACACCTAAAGTTACACCACAGAACTACAGTGATAGAAACAGCAAAGTATTGCCCCCAGATGTGGAATAAAAGAACACAAGGTGCAGAAACAATCCCAGATAGATTCAGCCAACCAACTATTGTCAAAGAAACCAAAAACATACGTAGGAAGAAAGAGCCTCTTCAGCAAATGCTTCTGGGAAAATTAGCTGTCACAATGAAGCTCAAAAATAGACTCATACCTCTTGCCATGCACTATATAAAAGGAAAATGAATCAAAGATTTAAATTGCAAAATGGAAACACAATGTGTTAAAAATTGAAGCAGTAAAACTCTTGAAAACGTAGGTACTAGACAGGACTTTTGTAGTAGAACCACAATTTCACAAATAACAGAGTCAACAAATGAGATTATATCAAATGAGATTATATTGTAAAGTTCTTTACCACAAAGAGGGCAACCAACAGAAGAAAAGATCCCAAAGAATGAGACAGGCTTTTTCCAACTGTGTATTGAAGAAAGAAGCAATGCCTGGAATCTATGAAGATTACAAATAATGAGACCATCCCTCCAAAAAGACTCAATCAAAAATGAACAAAAGGAACTGTGACTGTGAATGGTGGTGTCAACATCAATAAGAAATACCCCGCTGATGGGCTTAGTGTAGTCCCAGGCTTGACTGATATTGGGATTCATGAAGACAGAGCAACCACTCAGGTATGTGTGACACCAAATACTAGGTTTGAAGCATGGATGAACTAAAGAAGAAAGAAGGAAATCTCGCTTCTGCTTCTATAGAGGAACTCCAGTCTTCACTGTCACCTGTGGAACCTGAGTCCAGGCTTCTTGCACAGAGCCTTAATTCTCTCAGGGTAGAACTTCCTGATTCCCAGCAGAGGCTCCAATAAGACTCTGCAGTGAATTCCAGGTATTTCTCCTATGACTGGACCACTTGTCTCTCTAGCACCTTATGCATTCTTCTGCAACTGGTTCTACATATATAGGCAGCCACTGTAAACCTACTTTGTAAATCAGATACCTAGATATTGGGTGGTTGGATAGGTAGGTAAGTAGGTAGGTAAGTAGGTAGGTAAGTAGGTAGGTACATAGGTAGATAGGCAGGCATATAGGTAGATAGAGTATAAGTACATATTATATTAAATCTTTTAATATAGTAAATTCTGATACAGAAATGTTTACTTTTAGAAGAAATATAATGGTGAGTGTACAAATCGTCAGTATACATGAAAAATAGCCAACTTCAACAACACTGAAGTTTCATTATAGTTAAGAAAAGATGGGTATTGTCAAGAAATAAAATAATAGTAAACACCAGTGAACCTCTAACAAAAAAAAAAAAAAAAAGGACTGGGGAGATAGCTCAGAGGCATAAGCACCTACCTGGGAAGCACAAGGTACAAAGTTCAATCCCAGCAAAACTACATAGTGAGAACTATTTCAAAAAGTAAAATAAAATAAATCATCCCACATTAGGGGTGCATACGTAAATTAGTAAAATGATTATGAAAAGCAGTGAAGTTCTTAAAAATACTGAAAATAGAAATTCCACTGCACTCTGAAATTCCTCCATCAGATACCTTCCTGAAGAGTGAAAGGCATCTTATTACAAAGAAACATTAATTCCAGTGTTTGCAGCAGCGTACTTCCTACTAGCTAAACCTTGGAAGCAGCCTAAATGCCCACAAACGGACAAATGCATAAATAAAACATGTCACTGCACCTGAAGGAATGCCACTCAGCTTTACAAAAGAATAAATTTGAGCCAAATGAGGAAAAATGGACATGCATCGGAAACAAGCTTACATAAACTAAATTAGCCCACAAGCCTAAATATCATACCATTTCTCTCATACGACAAATCTAAAGTGTTCATAAAGTGAAGAGCAAAATAAGAGACCAGTAACAGTAAACTCGAATAGATCGTTTACAAATAGGAAGTAGGTCAAGAAATGACAAGTGGAAAAGGAGAGAGGAGGGCATCTAAAAAGTATGCAGATGTGTCCTGTAATTCCACAATAAATGTAATCATTCTGTGCCATGAATATAAACTGAAACAGTAAAAAATGGGGGAAATGGATTAAAAATAGGATATAGATGAATTTAAAAAAGAAAATAATATATTGAGACCAAACAAAAATACAAAAAATAATGAGTCTAATGTTTGGTTCCTTAAAAGCATAAACAATATTGATAAATCCATAGCCAGGCATAGCCAAAGAAAGAAAGACTAATCAATGAAATTAGAAATAAAAATTCAAGCAACAGACAATGCTGAAATTAAGAGGATTAAAAGAAAGCACTTTGCAAATTTATATTTCAAAACATCAGAGAACCAAGAAGTAATGGACAAGATGTTACACCCATAAGATTTACTGAAATTGAAATAAGAAGAGTTGAAAACTTTGAACAGTCCAATAATCAACAGTAGAAATGATGGAGCCAAAATGTGTACCTACTAAGAAACATCCGGGACCAATAATTTTCTTTCTCTTCCAAGACACTGAATGGAAGGGACTCTGCCAACAAGAGCTTTACACCAACACAGGGGCAAGACATAGCATAAAGGGAAGCTGTACGCCAGTTTTCTCAGTAAACACAGATGTAAAAATGCTCAACTAGATATTGGCAAATAGAATGCAAAAATTACCTATCATAACCAACTTCATTTCATCCAAAGAATGGAAAATTGGAAGAATATGTGGGAAGCAATAAACACAATAAACCACATAAATGTAAGGAAATAAACCAATGGTCACCTCTCTATAGTTGCAGAAAAAGCCTGTGAAAATATCTGTCACCCTATCACAATAAAAATCTTCATGAAAAGGGAGTAGAAGAACCTTACCTCTAACTATAAACATATTGCCAATGTCTTACAAAAGTGCAAAAACTGAAGTTGTCCTTCTAAAGTCAGGAGTTAGACAAGGGTGCACGCTCACTACTCCTATTCCGGGTACTGATCGAAACTTTAACCAAACCAGTCAGACAACCAAGAGAAATAAAAGCCTTACAAAAAGCACAAGAAATAGACGGTGAGTATTTTTCAGAGAGCATAATACTTTTCCTAGAATATACAAAAGTTCTAGCAGAACACTTTTAAACCTAATAAACAAAATCATCTCAGTAGCAAGATGCAAAATCAACACAGGGAAATAAACAACAACCTTGAACATCACCAAAAAGAAAAAAATCAGGAAGGCAATCTCACCCAGGGTAGTTTCAAAGAAATTATTGAGCTGCGTGAGCTAACCTAGCCAAAGAAGTGACACAGCTCTGTAATGACTGCTTTATTCCAGGTTGTGGCATCAGTGTTGCAGTGACAGATGCGTGGTGTCTCCCAGTGACCCCTCCTTTCCCTTCACTCTGTAGTCTCACAGGCACCAGGGATCATCGTCTGAGTTTGTTAGACTCTTGCAAAGAAAAGATTTCCACTCCACCTCTATCTTCTTTCCTATTTCTTCATGCATGCTGTGTCCAGCACAATAACTGTTGTAGTCATTGAGCCAAAATGCTTCTCTACAGTGTTTCATTAAACTATTGTAACAGCAGAGTCAGGTGCCTCCACCATGTGCATATTACAGGGGGGGAAATACAAGGAGCCTAAATAATTTAGCCAAAGAAGAGAAGAGGGCCTGGGCCTGACAGTAAAACTGAAGAAAGGATGGGTTTTGACTCATTTTTGCTCAACAATGCTTCCAGTTCTTCTGTGAAGAAAATTAATGATTTGACAAAGTACATGAACAGCTCTGAGCTTACTGTTTAAGATAGTCAATGCTTCCCTGGGTCTTAGGACCAGGAAGAGTCAGGAATTCACTGGATCTTGTGAATAGGATTATGATCTCCATCAGTAAAAACAAACAAACAAGCAAACATAAATGGGAAACTTCAGTGAAAACTCTTGATAAAGTGCAAAGGCCAGCAATTGCCTGCCTGCCACAGCTCGCCCCTTGTGTACTCACCGTTATCCCTGACTAAGGTTAGGCTATATAGCTTTTCCAAGACATAAGAAAATCTTCTTTCCCTAGGATTCACTCTTAAGTTTAGTAGACAAGAAACCAACATAAGAAACTGTTTGTTTTCAATAATCCGTTCAGTAATAGTTTTTGATTTGAAAATGTTTCAGTCAAAAAATGGCCTGCAAAACCTAATGAATTCCATTAAAATTATTGTTTTGGTGGCTTGTAGGCAAACATCATAAGGTACACCCTCACAAACCGAACTACTGTGGTGTCCCGAACCAAGGTAGCTGTCAGTATATGCAGCATGGCCACAAAATTCACGAAAAGGTTGCTATGTACCTCATGCCCATATTTAATGAACATATTTAAATAAACCCCAAGTGATCATTATTTATTGCTCGTAAAGCTTATAAAGTTGTTTCCAATGTTTAGTTTATGAGTTAGAGTTTCTATTTAGTATAAATTAAATAAATCTTTGTGGGGAAATAATAATTCAATGTAAAACAAAAAATACATAAAATTTCATTGCAATGATTTTGAATATGAATGATAAATAGTATACATAATATGCATCATGCACATATAATTCCTGGTTCCATCTCCTAAAGGACTTTAGAAGCAGTAATACTCTGTTAGAAGTGAATATCTATTCTGTCCCCAAATTGAATCTTCAATTATCATTCACATTTTGCAAACATTAGGGCTATTAAGAGAACATTAGTTCTAGGACTGCATAGTATTACTCTGAAATATGCTGTTGTACTAGAAAGTAAGGAAATCAATGCAAATGCATCAAGGGACAAAGAAACAAGATTAAATTGGATCCACTGCCTGGGCTGCAAAGGCACTTCTTAAAGAAAATATCTCGCATACAAAACATTCTACCATCCATAAAGATACTCAAAATAGAAAAAAGGTTTAAAAAATTCTTCCTTAGCAAAAATTTAAGAAATTATAACATCATCTACTTACCATAAAAGTTAACAGTTAAAGAAAAGGACTTAAGCGCTGATCAAAACTTCTGCTCATTAGAGAAAGACCTTGTAAAAAACAATTAAATGAAGACAGAAGGATAGAATTAGAAAGTTAGCATTTGATGACTACCAGGGACATCATTGATTCAGAAAAATAATGACTGGTGATGGTACAACAATTTGTTGAAAGTGGAGGAATCTGGGGAATGCCCGTGATGCCAAAACACCCACCTCGATCGCTTGCTCACAGCGCACACATCCATAGTTCCTCACCCCACCTCGCTGGTTGGCTTGCGCTCTACTGCTGTTCCACCTGTTCTAGACGCATGGAGCATGCTCACAGCACTGCCTCTACAATGTTTTCACAATGATGTTCAGGCCTCGTTTATGTCTGAGCCCTCACTTCCCAGCCACAGTATGCGGAGTGAACATTTAAGATGGAAAGACCCGAATCCAGAAAGTGGGACCTCGTACAAGCTTGATTGAAGAAACAAGCACCATGGAGGAAAGAGACGGAACTATGTGTATAGTGTATGTTCGTTTATATGGGTGTTGCCCTTTGAAGAGACAAAAGATACCATATAGTGACCAAACGTTATGCGTGCTTCTTGATTAATATTAACTTAATGAAGTTAATAAAAATATACATAAATAATCAGGTCAATGTGATGAAGACCATGTTTTAGAGTATTAAGAAATGATTTTGTTAGTTTGGATAATGACTGTCCGGCGCCGCTCCTGTCCCGCGGAAGAAGACACTCAGACACTCATAGGCAGGGTTCAGCAAGCCTTTATCGAGTGGGATGCAAGCCTCTACATGTGTCCGCTATCCGCGGCTCCTACCGTGCAAGCATGTGCAACTCCCTTATGCAACAGGTTATATAGTATATACAATCCAATCAGAGGGAGCCACGCAGAGCCCGCGGATAGGCCCTCGGCGACAGGGTGATTTATCATAACTAAATAAGGCGATGAGTTGTACAAAAACAAGAAGCAGGAAGCAGGATATGGGCGCCATCTTTGCAGACACGATGGGCGGGGGAGCGAGGAGCGGGCGCCATCTTGGCTCGGCTCCCAACATCTCCCTCCTTTTGTTTTACTAAGAAGGTAATAACCAGCGATACATGAGTGAATATAGTGGCTTGTACCCTGTTTTACCTAGCTCGCGAGCGGTCCCCCGGTGCCAGTCGGCCGTCCCAGTGCCTGGTTACCCTCCTGAGCCTCATCCTTTTGCACAGGGCTAGGATTAACAGATGGAACCTAGATGCGTACAAGCATATATTCTGATGTTCCTCTTAAAACCCCAAGAGGAAGACATCATGCAGTGCCGCTCGGCCTCATAACTCGGTATCCAGCTGGTTTGCCAAGGGAGTGGGGCCTGTCTTAGGTTGATCAAGGTGAGGAGCTTTGTCTTACCCATCTTTGGCACACCCACTCAGCCACTCAGCGGATGTTGAGCTATGTCCCGAGAACGCCAGTATTTTCCAAATTTGTGCCTCTGGCGGGGGGCCCATGGCTGCGAAGGCCTGACGGACCACAACCTGTTGCCTTTTACTGCTGCATCAGCAGCGCCACGTGACAAATCCTAGGCCCACAATAGCAACACAGCATATGACAAGGAGGGAAATTGATCCTGCCCACCATGTGATCCATCCCGCTGCCTTGGCCAACGATTGCCAGAACCCCTCAGCTGACATAGGTGGTACACGGGTCCGGTTAATCTGAGCTATGGCATGACTGAGCTGTAATGTATAGTTTAGGAAGGAGCTATTCCAGGGGCCGGCCAAATAACCATTAAGCTGATGCAATACTAAAGAGGCATAATCCACAACATTGGGTGTGACACATATCTCCCGAAAA
>PVKA01001731.1:0-19686 GCA_004027165.1 Ctenomys sociabilis
TATCTTATTTTTATACCTGAATTATATCAAAAATTCAATAATTATTTTCCTAGTGGATGACCGTAGTACTAGAAGCCGACATAATATCCTGTCCAACCACCATTAGTGCAGATCTTGCCTCTCATAGGATTATGTAGAAGCACAGCGTTATCTATCCCCACTGTACTGTCTATACACACAGATCATGATTTTTTCTTTCTACACCTCTTCCTTTGTCTACACCTGTCAAAGGTGGGCACTCCATTGTCATTCAAGTAACTTAGGTGCTTGAACTCGACACCACAATCCAACACAGTCTAGATAGCCTCTTTATTTCTTATTTTTAATCTCAGACTTTACAGACCCCATGCATGTTTACTTTTTCTAATCTGTTTTTAAATATAAGTGGTATATTTTTCAATCTAGATATCCATAACTATTATGGATTTAATCTATGTTTCTCCAATTAGGTTTATTCATCTTTTTCACTACCTATTCTCTATCCTCATCCCCAAATATTGGAATATAAATGTTGGGATTGTTTACTATCATCATAACAGTAAATTATTACTATAAGAATGGAAGATTTTGAAGAGAGGAACAATAAACGCGGGTGATGCATATCCTAACCACCCAAAGCTGATCACTACCAAAATGCATAGAGTCAAATATCACATTTTACCTTGTAAAAGTGTGTAAATATATGTCAAAAAAGTGAAAAAAAATTTAAAAATCCAAAAATTGACTTACTATTTATATACTCCATGTTTGTGTTTTTCACTGCAGCAATTTATTTTGCAAAAGACAATGCAAAGTTGGTAACAATCCATCTCAGTTTCTGTGTATCTCTAAAAACTTTATTTTATAAACAATAATTCTGAAAGGTGAACAGTTTATTTTGGGTCTCTGTTTTGACATTTACTTCATTGTAGATATAAGGCTCTTTCCTCAAGCAGCTTTTAGAATTTTCTTTTGGCTTCTTTTGCTTAATGAAAGTTGGTTGGAATAATCACAAATGTTTCCCATAAACCCTTTTTAAAGTGAAAAGTATTTTAGGAACTCATGTAGTCTACTTTGCTACAGCGTTTTTTCAAGTGTTAACATTTTTAAAGGAAGCATTGGTAATATAGTGATTAGCATAGCTGCCTTCCAAGCAATTGACCTGGGTTTGATTTCTGATCAACACAAACCTTTTGCAAACCCTTCAACTAAAATTTGGGGCCAGGGAGATGGCTCAGTAGAATAAGCACTTCCCTGGCAAGTGCAAGTATCTGAGTTCAATCCCTAGATCTTCCAAAAAAAAAATTTTTGAGATTGTTTTCAAAAACACTTTTTTTTCAACTCTTGTGATTACCCTTAATGAATATTGCCAGTTCTACTTATATCCTCCATCTCCTACCTTACTTTTTTCGCATTATTTCTGCTTCTGTATATTTCTTCCACTTGCCTCCTGGGAAAGTTCTTGGGCTTAATTACTAAGAGGTAAATTCACTGGACCATTTCACTTTTCAAGTCTTTTCTTAAAATAATTCCTTACACTTAAGATTTCTATTTTCTTTAAAAATAGTTGTTTATATTTTATATTTAAAAATTCTTGTCTACCTTTTCAAATATATTTTAAATGCCTTTTTTTATGTATTTAGTACAGGGCATACAGAGTCTCACTACATAAATTTAACTTGTAGTGATTCCTCTGCCTTCAGCCTCCCAAGGGCTGAGATTACAGGTGCGCATCACCACGTCCAGTCTCAAATGCTATCTCAGCACACCCCGGGGTTGGGGCCAGCATGGCATGCTGGGAATTGAACCCCTGCTGCTGCATCTGCCTAAGGAGGTACTTTAGTCTGCTGAGTTATCTGGTCTGACCTATGCCTTTAAAATTAGAGTGTTATCTATTCTGGCAATTCACTCATGTACAGTTTGTGCTTTTGAAAAATAGTATGATATCATATTGTTGATTTTGCTCATTCTGCCTGGCAAGCACAAGGTCCTAAACTCAATCTGTGGTACTACAAAAAATAAACAAATGAATAAATAAATAAAATATTTTCTTTGCTTGTTGCCCTATGGTTCATGGTTTACAGCCGATGACAACGAATTATAATCTTCAGCATGTGGAGAATTATACTTCTTGGTAAATTTTTTTACCATGTCATAAGCACTCCCATCAAAATTTGAAGATATGCCTTCCAGTTACCCCTCCTATTGTTGACCAACTGGCTTCTTCCCAAATTTGTTTCTAGCTGGCTGTGCAGTGTTGTTGTACTCTCTGTAGAAGAAGAGAGTATTTTTGGAAGCCACAAATAGTGTTGTTAACCATTTTCCACATCAGTTGATTTCTAGAGAGCCTTAAATTTCACTGTGTACAAGTGCATATCTGGTTCCAGCAAAGACTATCCAGCCTCCTGTCAATGGTCCCGATGCATTAGGGTGCAAATGCTGGAGCCCATGGTGGCACATTTGTCACACACTCTATGTTGCAAGTCCTTGTTATCTGTAACCACCATGGCTAACAACTTTCTTATTTATGCTGTGATTAGAGTTGAGCTATTTATTCCTGCTGTCTTAGTCTTGATTGCTTTTTTCTTTTCTTTTAGTGCAAATATAAGTCAAAATCTTACCCAGTGCCATGGATTTGTGGAGAAAGATAGAAGAAATGATGTGAGAATTCTCTTCTCAGTTAGGGATTCTACTGTTTTCCAAGAATTCTGGCACTTAGTGAATTCTAATTTTCTGAAGTTTTGCCACAGTTTTAGTGCTAGTGTCTGAGCTGCATCAATCTCCTTTTCTCTGAGAAACATCTGCCCATGTGGCTCATTCCAGAGTATCCAGTAGGAAGATTCTACTGCCTTAGCATCTTTGAAAAAAAATTGTAAATCTAATGTGACTTGAGAAAAATTCTTAAAGGGCTGTTGAAAAATCTCTTTCTATAACCACTTGCCATTCAATTTCTTTGACAACTATTTATCTTTCAAATGGTCTTCCCTAGCTGTAAATCTACAGTGATGTAAACCCAACCATATCTTGTGTAGACCCAAATAGTTCAGAGACATTATTTGTTTTAATTGAAATCATGGATTTCAAGCTAGCCTAGATGAGCACCCCATGTGGGCAGAAGTTAATGATCTAAATATTTCTTGACTTTTTCAAATAAAGAGTTTGAGTAAATTTTGGATCCTAACATCAGATCAGCCTAAAACTTCTAAATTTTATGCCCACACAATTTAAATAAAGCTCTCTGTTAGTTATCTAAATTCTGATGGGGGGCAGGGATATAGCTCAGTAGAATAAGTGCCTGCCTAGATTCTAAGAGGGCAATGTTAACAAGAGAAAGTTCTGTCTCAGGAGCAGTTTTGCCAAGTTTCAGGTAGGGTTTCAAATACTAAAAAAAAAAAAAAAACTGGTATCTTTTCCAAGACTGGAAAATAAATGCTAAGGAAAAACAATACATGACAATAAGACAGATGTGAGCTCATTTTTGATAATGAGCGTCCATAGACTACTTATTAGAAGGAGTGGCCTACCATTTACATTTATGTCAATTCTATGGATTATAAGGAAAACCCTTCTTATTGAGATGACAACAGCAAGATACAATGCAACAATGAGATCTAATTGTTAATAGCTATTGCTGTGGCATGTCAATGAGGGGTTGCATTTTTCAAGAGCTGGCATCGGCTAAGTTATTAAATTGGTTGGCCCATGAGGGACATAGTACATTAGTGAGCTATTCAGCCCTGACCGAGTGTATGTATTAGAAAGCATTCCTTCGTGAGTTTCCAGCATCATCAATCAAAACAAGATTTAGTGAACAGCACTCCCTGGAAGGGGCGATCATATTTCACCAGGTATACACCAATATGCTCAACTTTCAATCATATTTTGGTCTGTATTTCATTTTTATAATTTGCTCCATACTATTGTTATGTTTGTTATATTTGGTTATTATACATGAAAATTTATAAATGGGCATAATTAGAGCTGAAAGATTAAAAACAAAACTTAAGAAAGTGCTACTGAATTTCTAGTATACAGAATAAACAAGTTATAGTTTTAAAAAGCTTTAATGATATGTTTAAAAAGTGACTATAATCAAATGAGCTTGCGTTTGTATCCCAGGTTGTTTCAGTATTCAATTTTTCTAGGCTAGTAGATATAAATGCATATATTATAAAGTACCTTACAGCTACATTGAAAATTAAGACTATTAATGGAAAAACAGATTCTTATATTACTCTAGGCCACATACTGTCCACTTCCATGGTCTCTGCAGATTCACAGCATCTGACCTCCTTGACTTTTCCTACATTGTTTGTGGGTATCTACATTCTCCATTTATTTCACTCATATTAGGGATTTTTATGCATCTCTCTTCTCTGTTATGATGGTTGCTTGTTGAAAACGAATGCACTAGATTATGTGAATGCTTTCTTTTCATTCATGTAATACACTAACAGACATTTGAAGCGTCATTTACTTTATGAATAAATTAATGATTATAAGACATTAAATATAAGCCTCATAGAATCTTACCAAATACATTTTGACCTAGCCGTAATTGTTACATTGAAATTATATTCTGTATGTAATAACATGTGTGTGTTATCTAATGTCAAAATAGGAGATATTTCACAATTATAAAATAAATAGTAAGAATTGTATTGATAAAGTTGTCATGGAAAAGTTTGTAAGTATAAGTGCCTATACATAAATTATGTACTTAGAGTGCACACATGTGCAGAAATTCATTCACAAGAAATGCACATGCAGAGTAAACTTTAGTATAGCAAATATACTAACCCACATACATATATCATTCTTATGGATATTGTTTTTGTAATAAGCAAAGTATTAATGCATTAATGTGTAAGTGCAATATTATAAAGCTGGCTTCCAAGGCAAATTTTGCCACATAGCTCTGGATGTGTAACATTTACCATGTAATAGCTAAGACATATCTAAATTGATTAGATTCACGTGTTAGCCACATCCTTTTGAGAATGTGTCATTTAAACTGAAAGAAGTTCGTCTATGTAGTCAGTTCCATGTGTCAGGAAAAGACTTTCTAGCAAGTAAAACAGAAATTACAAATGAGTGAGGTAGATTAGAACTTGCTATACCTCTGGGGTTTATTGTTTTGTCCTGTGTATTTGTGAGCCATCTGGAGAAATGTGTTAGAACATTATATCCTCTATGCCCAAATGTCAGCTGTTATCCAACCTTAAATATATAAAGTTTCTTCCTATATGTCTATACAAAAATTGAACCCTTAGCCTACTGGAACTAATATTCTCTCATCTGTGGTTTTGCAGTTGAGTTATGATAGCAAAATTAGCACATATTTCTTTTTCTTCTGTAGTTATACAATTTCAAAAATAAAAACAGTCATTTTTACCATAGATCTTGGCAACCTCACTATGCATTTCTTTTCTTCTCAGAAGAAACCAACTCTGACCCTAATTCTTAACTTAAGGAAACATGTTAGCTTCTCTTTGGAATAGCTGAGTCTCTAGCATAACCCTTCTTACATTGTAGTTCTCTATTAATTAAAATAAGGTTTGCTCGAGCAGAACTCTGAGGTTCTGGGCTATCCACCTGTTAGCCAACATGGCTGCAAAGTGACTAAGGGGGCAGGCAGTACTCAGAGCATGAATTTGCCATACAGGCAGTGGTTCTTCGCATAGGTGAAATCAAACAAGAATGAGCCAGATTTCGCTAAGTACTTAAAGTAACCTGAAATCTAAAATTCATAAATTGTTTATATCCACATTTTTGCATTTAATATTTTAGGATTGTGGTTGACCATAGAGATTGAAACCGTAGAAATGAGAATTAACTATGTCCACCAATTGAAAAATCTTCTGAAAATAGTATGAAAATGCAAAATAATTATGTTTACAATTTTTTAGGGGCTGGCCAAATAGCTCAGTGGATTAAAGCTCCTGCAAGCATTCACAGGGTCCAGAGGCCCTGTCATGCCGGCCTCGCCCCCAGAGTGCGATGACATGAAAATGAGACTTGACACGGTGACACACGCCCATAATCCCAGTTATAAACAGGTGGATCACTAAAAGTTTGATCTAGCAGTGAGTCTCTGAACACCCTATTAGCCCTTCCTTAAAATACAAAAAAAAGTTTTTAGAAGCTTTAAAATCTTGACTATGATAATTAAAGAATAGAATTTGACATGTGAAAGAAATAGCCACATAAACCTAGATTGGCGATTTTTAAAGCCAACCCTTGTAAACTGTAAGCTCTGTGCAGTGATCTCCTAATGTATTTAACGCTAAAATAATAGGGCATGCTGGATAGCTTAGCAGACTAAAGTACCTGCTTAGGCATAGCACAGTGACTTGGCTCAGTCCTCAATGTGTCATGCCCCAAGCCCGGGCACACTGAGACCGTGAGTGAGACCGGGTGTGGTGGCATGCTTGGAAGGCTGAAAACAGGAGAGTCACTATGAATGCGAGCTGTGTAGTAAGACTCTGCACAAATGAATAAATAAAGAAATAAAGTTGAATTAATAAATGTTATCCTTGATATACTTTATATTTAAGGAGACATGACTTTAAATATAGTATAAACTACAATATTAGCACATGTGACACAATCAATTTGTGTTGTTCTGTATGATATCTTATTTTTTTAAATATGAAGCATTCACAACGAAATGTGCTATTCTTGTCTCTATGTCTGCATGTGATTACACATACGTGTGTGCCTTCTTTCATAGTAATGGTGATATTTAGAAAAGATATAAACATCAATTTTTATGTATACTTTAGTTACAATAGCTGAGTGTTCAACAAGGAAATGCAAAACAAATTGTCATAATAAAGTTTCATCTACGAAAGGTTAAAAGTTTTCATGTTTACAATTTTTATATTTTGATTGAATTTTACATTTATGTTGAATAATTTGATAAGGTTTTGAAATTTTGAAACAATATCTCTGAAAAATTGGAGAGAGAATACTTCATAAATCATTTTATGAGACCAACATTATCTGACTTCAATTCCAGAAATAGATGCTGGAAACAAAAAATAATCATTATGGCATCAATATCTCTGATGAATATAGACTCAAGAATTCTCCATGAAATACACTAAACTCAATTGAGAAAAAATTTTAAAAATAAATAACTGTGATATTTGTCGTGCAAGAATATTCACCATATGCAAACCTGTGCTACAGGCCATTGGAGTAGAATGAAAACAAAATCTACATGATCTTTATAATACATACAGAAAAATTTGAAATAATTTAGCCATCTTTCACAATAAAGACTGTCAATTATTTTAAAAGAGTAAGAATGCATGTTAAAGGTGATCTATACACCCACAGCTAACGTGCCAAATGGTAAAAGAATTTGAAATTTTTCTAAGGTCATAAGCATGGCAAGGACAATAGTCTTAACATCTCTATATTTTAAAAAGGTAAGGGCCAGAGATATAGTTCAATGGCATAGGCACCTGCCTGGCAAATGCTAGGTCCTGAGTTTGAGTCCTGGTACTGCAAAAAATTAATTAATTAATTAAATGATAAATAGCTGGCAGAAGTCCTAGACTTTTTAATTGTAAACATTCTTCGAAGTTTTTGGTCATATACAACTGTAGTGTGCATTTGTGCTGGTCTATGGAAAGAAGCAGTTAATCCTTTAATTAGTATCGTTTCCTGTTTTTCAGTTATTTATTCTTTTTCTCATCTTAATTTCTCATATTTTTCTTTTTTCTTCTTCCAATTTTACATGCATATATCTGGTAATATGAATAACTGGTTGGAAGACAACACTGTATATTACAGCAAATACTGTGAAATTCATATTACTTTCTTAATTTTGAATCACCTGTAGTTATTTCTGTTTTAATTCTAATTTTTACTTTCCTTAAAAAATAAAAAAAATAAAAGAAGTATCCAGTCATATAATACAGTGGTTTTAATTTGAATTTTCCTAATTACTAATGATGTCAAATGGACTTTCTATATATATTTATTAGCCATTTGTGTTGCTCCAAAGATGTCTGCTCAGATCCGTTGCCCTTTCCTTTATTGCTCCATTTTAAAAATTATTATTATTGAGTTGTAAGACACTAACAGTGTTTGAGGATTTAGTGTAGCTCAGAGCAGTGTATTTTGTTGGATGGGATATGGAATATTCTTTGTGAAGTTAATGCTGTAGTTTTACAGTAGTTAATTTTACATGTTAAAGAAAATATAAATAATGTTACTACATTTTTGTCAGATAATATGGACAGGAGAAAACCAACATATAGTTTTCAGTGTAGACAGGCAGAATCTTGTTACCTAGGCTCATGACTTTTTAAATGAAAATCTAGTTGCAATCACAGTAAAACTGAACAATGGTGATAGTATATATTCATACAGTTTCTGTTTCAGTGACATCCCATTCTAGGAAAATATGGTGTGCTGTTCAGTTACTGCACACTCCTTTTAATGAATGTCACTTGAATAACCAGTATGCACTGTGACTTGGTATCAAGTGGACGCATGATCAGGTACAGGTGACTTGACTTGGCAGAACTTTTCTATGCTTGATAGCTGACCAATATGTTTTCTTAGCTGATAGCTCAGGTAGATTCACTGGATATCAGTGATCAATGCCCTGCTAGAAATGGACAAGAATAAAATATGAATACAGATTAATTTGTTTCAAAATTAATTCCAGAAGGTATGCAACATCTGAGACATAATGACTTGTGTTTTCTTTCTTTCAAATACCTTTTTTGTGAAGTATGATAAGAAAATTTCTTACTCTGTAATTATACATGTGTGGAGGTGTTTCTCAGATAGTTGGCAAATAATTAATGATATAGAATGTATGATTTTATTTTGCTAGCACCTAATACAGTGACTAGAGATAGAATCATAATGGTATTTAAAATTGATTATTCCAAATTCAACAGCTAGAATTCCTGCTACTAGTAATATCCCTGCTATTGTTAACTGTTATTTACTGAGTGCTGATTCAGTGCTATACTATTTTCTCTTCACCTCATTCATTCTTTTCTTTCTTTCATATATCATCATCATTTTGTAAATTCTATTTTATTGAAGAACAAATATCAATGAGATAGTTTCAAATCAAATTAGCAGGACAGATTCAATAATTAATACAGTGCATATTATTTTTGTAGTGTTTTTTTGTCATACAAGGCAAATTCTTGATATTCTACTTACAAACACTATTAGAGCAGATGTTTCTAATCAATGAATTAAGAGAATGTAGCTGTATACTTATCTTATTTTTTAAAGCTGAATTATAGTACAGTTTCAATAATTAGTACTTTCTGCCTTGTTACCTTTCTAGTGGTTGTCCATATACAAGAAGCCAACATAATATCTTGCCCAACCACTATTAATGCAAATCTTGCTTCTCATAGAAGTACGCAGAAGTACTGCATATTTATCCTAACTGTACTGTTTCTACAAACACAGAATGATTCTTAGTTTGTATCCCTTTTATTGTTTAGTCCTGTCAAAGATGGGCATTCCATTGCCATTCAATTATTATAAGTGCCTCAACTCAGCGAAACAAACACAGTCCAGCAGTCCACAACAATAGTGGATTATCTGAAGGAGTTGTAGACTACAGCCAATTATACCTCCACTTATTGTTATGGCTTTATTTTATATACCTCATTTTTATACTTTTGTGCTGGATGGTTAAGACCGAGATAACGCAAGACCTATGTAACAAAAAATGTAGCATTTATATTTGATGAGGTCAGTCAAATTCCCTCAGGGTTTGTCCTGTATCCCCATATCTCACTCTGTAGATCCTTTGTCAGTGTCAGCCATGTGGATGAGTCATGGATGAGTCATGGCCGTTGCTTGACTAGTTTGCTCTCTGTGAGTGCCTGAGAGAAAGTTTTCTCTCCTTGTGACTCTCCTTAGGCACACTATAGATCATCTATCACATTCTTCTGTGGCTCCATAATCTCCTTGATCAGAAAATTTGGGGCACAACTGAATTTCATGATGTTACAGTGCATGTTCTCCTATGTCCTGAGTCTTGACTGACCTTGAATGGCCAAAATGTTGGCAGATCTTGCAACCCTTCCATTACTCCAATTTTTGAACTTAGCTTGTTAACCATACAGAAGAAAAGCTGATTAGTACCCTGCAACATATTCAGTTCAGTGTACCTTAACAATCTGACTAATTTCTTTTTAATTGTTGTTACACATTTTTATTTCTATTTCTTCTTTTGATTTCTTATACTAGGGCGACTATATTATATTTGTGCATGTGTGTCTGGTTTATTTCTCTTATGGTTTATTTCTTGTATGTTCAAGTGGCATCCATTTCAATATAAATGCTTCAAGTTTATCATTCTTGATAGCTGAGTAATACTCCATTGGATAGAAATACCACATCGTTTTCAACCATTCCTCATGTGATGGACATCTTGATTGTTTCCAAGATTTGGGTATCACAAATTGTGCTGCTATAAACATAGGTACACATAAATCCCTTTGATATGATGTTTTCAGTTACTTTGGGAAAATTACCAGTAGGGGGATAGCCTGCTTAAATGAGATTTCCAGTCCTAGTTTCTTAAGAGTCTCCATACTGGTCTCCACAATGTTTGCACCAGTCTACATTCCCACCAGCAGTGGAGACTGTTGCCCTTTCCGCACATCCTCTCCAACATTTGTTGCTGGTTGATTTATTTATGATGGCCATTCTCTCTGGAGTGAGATGGTATCTCAGTGTTGTTTTAACTTGAATTCCCCAGATAGCTAGCAATGTGGAGCATTTTTTCACATATTTATTCACTTCTTTAATTCGTCCTCTGAGAAGTATGTATTCATCTCACATGCCCATTTCTGGATTGGGTCTTTAAATTTGAGGGCCCTGTTATATCTTAGTTCTTTATATATTCTAGAGAACAGACCTTTGTCTGAGTGCTTATTAGTTAGATTTTTTTCAAAATTTGTGAGTTGTCTTTTCAGTTTGTTGACAAATTCTTTTGATGTACAGAAACTCTTCAAGAAGAGTTGATCCAAGTTGGTGATTATTTCAAGTGTTTCCTGTTCCAATACATGTTTGTTCTTTGCCTATCCCGATGTCTTCAAAAGTTCCTCCTACTTTCTTTTCTAGGAGGTTGAGTGTCTCTATTTTAATGCTTAGATCTTTAATCCATTTTGCCTTTAGTTTAGTGCACGGTGGTAGAGCTGGGTCAAGTTTTAGTTTTCGGCATGTAGAAAGCCAGTTTTTCCAGCACCATTTGTTAAAGAGCCTATCTTTCTGTCAGTGAACGTGTTTGCCCCCTTTATCAAAGACCTGGTAGCTGAGTGTGTATGCAGAGGCCTCTGCATCTTCTAATCTATTCCATTGTTCCTCAGGTCTATTTTGTTGAAAATACCATGTTGATTTTATCACAATGGCTTTGTAGTATAATTTCAAGTCAGGAATTGTAATGCCTTCTGCCTTGTCTCTGTTGGCCAGGATTGTCTTTGCTATTCTATGTCTTTCGTGGTTCCAAATAAATTTTAGGAATGATTTCTCTAGGTCTGGGAAGATATGTCTGTGGCAGTTTGATAGGAATAGCATTAAATCTGTACAAAAATTTGGGGAGTATGGCCATCTTCACGATATTGGTTCTTCCTATACAAGAGCAGGGAATATGTTTCAATTTTCTCAAATCCTCTATGATCTCTTTTCTTAGGGTGTTGTAATTTTCTGCGAAAAGATCTTTGACTTCCTTGGTTAAGTGAATTCCAAGATATTTCATTTTCCACAGTGCCATTGTAAAAGGTATTGTTTCTATTATTTCCCTCTCAGTATGTTTGGTGCCTGTGTAGTGGAATGCTATTGACTTTTGAGTATTGACTTTGTATCCTGCTATGCCACTGAATTTCTGTATCAAGTCTAGCAGCTTCTTGGTGGAATATTTTGGGTCTTTCAAGTAAAGTATCTTTTCATCTACAAATAGTGATAATTTAACTTCTTTTTTCTTTATTCTTATTTCTTTTATTTCTCCCCTTTTTCTAATGGATGTTGCTAATGATTACAAAACTATATTGAATAAGAGCATTGATAGAGTGCATGCTTGTCTTGTACCTGATCTAAGAGTAAAAGATTTCAGTTTTTCCCTGTTTAGAATTATTTTAGCTATTGGGTTGTCATAGATGGCTTTTATCAAATTGAAATAGAGGCCATGTATTCTAATTTTCTATAATGTTTTGAACATGAATGAGTGTTGGATTTTGTCAAAAGCTTTCTCTGCATCAATTGTGATGATCATGTGGTTTTTAGATTTCAGTCTATTAATATAGTATATTACATTTATAGATTTTCAAATATTGAACCATACTTGCATCCTTGGGATGAATCTTACCTGGTCATGGTGTGTGATCTTCTTGAGGATTTGTTGTATTGTTTGCTAGGATTTTATTGAGGATTTTTGTATCTGTGTTCATGAGGGAGATTGGCCTGTACTTCTCTTTTTTGGTTGTGTCTTTCCCTGGTTTTGGAATCAGTATAATACTTACCTCCAGAAATGATTTTGGGAGGACTGCTTCCTTTTAAATTTCATTGAAGAATTTGAGGAATGTAGAGATCATAACTTCTCTAAATTTCTTGTAGAATTGACCAGGACCTGGACTTTTCTTTGTCAACCAGCTTTTTATTACATTTTGCATTTCATCAGCTCTTATTGGATTATTGAGAGTTGTTATATCTTCTTGGCAATTTATGTGTTTTGGATGTGTTTTGGTAATTTATACTTTCAGGAGTCTGTCCAGTTCTTCTGTGTCTTCCATTCTGTGAGTGTAAAGATTCTTGAAGTAGGTATTGATAATCTTCTGAATTTCCACTGGGTCTGGGGTGATTTCACCCTTTTCATTCCTTTTTGTTTGTACTTGAATTTTTTCTTTCCTCTTTCTGATGAGGTTGGCTAGGGTCTTATTAACTTCATTTATTCTTTCAAAGAAACAGCGTTTTTGATTTGTGGATTCTTTGAACTGTTTTCTTCATCTCCATTGAATTAGTTTTTGCTCTCATATTTATGGATTTTTCCCGTCTTTGGGTCTGGGTTTGGTTTGCTCTTCCTTTTCTAGATACTGGAGGTGCAACACTAGGGTGTTTATTTGTTCCCATTCTGTTTTTCTCTTGTGTGAGTCCATAGCTATGACTCTCCCTATGAGAAGTGTTTTCATCCCATCCCATAAATTCCGGTAAGTTGTGGTTGAATTTTCATTGAATTGTAGATATTTTTGAATTTCTTGTTTAATTTTATCTGTGACCCATTGATTGCTGAGTAGGGTGTTGTTTAATTTCCATGAATTTAGAGGGTATATCTGGTTTCTTTTGTAGTTTATTTCCAGTCTCCATGCACTGTGGTTGTATAATATGCATGGGATAATTTCTGTTTCCTTGCAGACACTTAAACATGACCTATGGACAAGTATGTGGTCTATTTTAGAAAATGATCTGTATACAGATGAAAAAAATGTATATTCAGCTCTGGTTGGGTGGAACAACACCAGGTCCATTTGTTCCAAGCTCTGGTTCAGTTTTGCTTCTTCCTTGCTAATTTTTTGTCTGGTTGACCTATCTTTTTGAGATAAGGGGGTGTTAAGGTCTCTTGTTCAGATTGGGGTCTTGGATATAAGATTTTTTCATGTTCATTAAGATTTGTCTTACATAGTTGGGTGATCCTGTGTTTGGTGCATAGATATTTATAAGTGTTACCTCTCCCTCTTGAATTTTTCCCCTTACCAATATATAGTGGCCTTTTTGTGTCATTTCATCAGTCTTGGTTTGAAGTTGAGACTGTCTGAGAACAGAATTACTACTCCTGCTTTTTTCTGAGGTGCTGGGACATGTAGTATTACTTTCCATCCTTTGACTTTGGGTCTATGAATGTCTTTTTAAGTTAAGTGTGTTTGCTGTATACAACATATTGTTAGATTTTATTTCCTAATCCACTGTGCCAGTGTATTTCTCTTAATTTGTGAATTGAGTCCATTTACATTGATGGTTATAATTGAAATGTGTTGACTTATTTTTTTTAAGTTTTATTTTATTTTATTTTATTGAACTACAAATGTCAATCAGACAGTTTCAAGACAACTTAACAATACAGATTCGATAAATGAATACATTGCAAACTGTTTTCATAATGTTTTGGTATTGTACAAGGTGCATACATGATATTATATTTACTAATATTATTTTAGCAGATATCTCTTATCAGTGAATTAAGAGTGTAGCTGCTCACTTATCTTATTTTTTAATACCTGGCTTATATCAAAAATTCAATAATTATTTTCCTAGTGGATGACCGTAGTACTAGAAGCCGACATAATATCCTGTCCAACCACCATTAGTGCAGTTCTTGCCTCTCATATAATTATGTAGAAGCACAGCGTTATCTATCCCAACTGTACTGTCTATACACACACATCATGATTTTTTCTTTCTACACCCCTTCCTTTGTCTACATCTGTCAAAGGTGGGCACTCCATTGTCATTCAACTAACTTAGATGCTTGAACTCGACACCACAATCCAACACAATCCAGCATTCCACAACAATAGTGAGTTTTTCAAAGAAGTTGTCGACCATAGCCATTTACAGCTCAGCTTACTATTACAGCCCCAGAATGTATACTTCGTTTTTATACTTTTCTGCTGGATGGTTAAGACCTAGAGAGATCAAGACTTATATACCAACACATGAACTTTATATTTCCTATGTGGTCAGTGAAGTCCTCACAGTGTTTATCTTGTAGTCCTGTACATTATTCTGTAGTTCCTTTGTCTGTGTCATCCATGTGGATGAGTCACGGCCAATGCTTGACCAGTTTGCTCTCTGTGAGAGCTTGAGAGAAAGTTTTCTCTTCATGTGACTCTCCCCAGGCACACTATAGAACTTCAATCTCTTTCCTCTGTGGCTCCATAATCTCCTTGCTCAGAAAATTTGGAGCTCACCTGAGTTACATGATGTTGCAGTGCAGGTTCTCCTATGTTTACATCAGCACAATGTGTGATAGCAAAATCTTGGAAACAACCAAGATGTCCATCACATGAGGAATGGTTGAAAAAGATGTGGTATTTCTATATAATGGAGTATTATTCGGCTATTAAGAATGATAAGTTTGAAGCATTTATACTGAAGTGGATGCCACTTGAACATATACTCATAAATGAAATAAACCAGACACACATGTGTAAATACCGTATAGTCTCCCTAGTATAACAAGCGAAAAGCAGAAATACAAAAGGAAATGTACAACAACTAAAACCAATTGAGTCTAATAAGCCAAAGTGAATGGCATATGCTGCAGAATACTAATCAGCTTTTCTTCTGGATGGTTAACAACCAAAGTTCATAAGTCAGAGTTGGAGAAATAAAAGAGCCACAAGGCCAGGCAACATTTTGGCCCTAGCCTTTCAAGGTCAGCGAATGTGTTGACTTATGATTGTCATCATATTTACCTGCTATTGTTTACTCCTTTTTATCATGTGTTTAATTGTTTGTGCTGGTTAGTGGGTTCCTTCTGTTCTCATTTGTGGAGTTCTGGTCATTGTGGTCTCTCTCCAGGACATCTTTCAATAGCCTGTGTAGGGATGGCTTTGTCATCATGAAATTCTTTAGCTGTTCTTTGTCATGGAAGTATTTCATTTTTCCATCAAACTTGAAAGAGAATTTTGCAGGGTATAGTAGTCTTGGCTGGAATTTGTTTTTGTACAGGACTTGAAGAACTCTGCTCCATGCTCTCCTTGCCTTCATGGTTTGTGAAGAGAAGTTAGCTGTAGTTCTGATGAGTTTTCCTTTCAATGTGATCTGCTTCTTTTCTCTAGCAGCTTTCAGTATACTATTCTTGTGTTGGATTTCTGTGATGTTGACTAACATATGTCTTGGTGTTTTTTTAGTTCGGATGAAGTTGTTTGGTGTTCTGTATGCTTTGGTTACCTGAATGTTGGATTGTTTCCTCATATTTGGGAAGTTTTCTGTAATTACTTCTGCCCATATTCTTTTTATATCATTTGTATTGACTCCTTCATTCTCATTGATGCCAGTTAGTCTGTCATTGTTCATCTTGGCATCATCTTTCATTTGATATATTATTTTTTCTTGCATCTTCATTGTTTTTAAAAGATCCTTTCTCACCTTTTCACTAGCTGTGCTAGCATCTTCAAGAACTGAAACTCTATCTTCACTTTCACTCAAACAGTTTTATAGACTCGTGATTGAGATTTTAAGTTCTTCTATATCTCTTTGACTCTGCTTCATGTGATCTATTTCTTATCTGTATTGCTCATTCCAGGAATTAATCATGTTTCTTATCTCTATTTTTTTTAATCAATGTCTTCTTTAGAGCTTGCTATTAATTCTTTTACTGCAGTGCTTTTCCCAAATTGGATTTTCTCTATATATTTCTGGAATTGATTTTCTACTTCAGATGTTATGGTTTCAAAGAATTCTTTTTTTATTTCAGATTTTTTTGTTTTGAATTCCTCTTTATCTTTCTGCTGTTGTTTCTTTGCTTGTGACGCTGTCAATTCATACATTTCAGGTAAAATAGTGTTCTCTGCACTTGTTCTGGGTGGGCATTGGGTTTCCCCAATACATTTCTGGATTTGATTCATTTCTTCCCATGCTATATATTCAAAAATTTCTTTTTTTATTTCAGGCATTAATTCTTGTTTGAGTTCCACTATACCTTTCTGCTGTTCCTTGGCTTCTGTCTCTGTTAATTCATTCATTTCAGCTAAGTTAGTGTCCTCCACACTTATTGATGGACTCGAGGCCTGAGATTGCCTTTTGGTTCCTGTCTTTGTCATTTTGTATAGCACTGACCTCTGATATTTGGTGTAGAGCTTTAGTGCAGTTACGACCTTAGCATGTTATGAGATTCGGGTGATGGTCTATTAAGTTAGAGATTGTCCAGTTATGCTTGGCCTGGATCTAGCTGTTGTATTCAGTTCCTTTTTGCTGCAGCTCTTCTGGTACAGCTGTGAACCTGTGGTTTCCCTTTGTTGTGTCCCTTGTCCAGAGATCACTGGGGAGCGCAAAAGCTCTCCCACACACTCAAATGCCGGGCAAGGGTGGTTCGGGTCACTGGAGATTTGGAAAAATTCTCACTCGCTCAGCAGGCTTGCGGGCACCGGCTCCAGGGAGTTGCTGAGCAAGTGGGTCTCGGGTGTCTCAGGCCTACAGCTCACTTGCTCGGAGGTCTGGGAGACGGGGCCATTGGATGGTTCAGAGTGAGCAGGGGGAAGCCAAACGCTCTTCCACACACTCACCGCACCTGGCAGAGGGAGATTCCGAAAAATTTCCATTTGCTCGGCGGGCTTGGGAGCAGGATCTCATTCATTCTTATAATATATAATATGTTACCATTATCCTGATTTTATTGCTTAAAAAGAGGAGTCCAATAAAAGGAACAAAATAGATCCACCTTCATCAAAATGGTTTCTTTTATTTTGTGTCTGTACATTTGTTACATATATATGTGTGAATGTGAGTGTGCGTGTGTGTTTGTGTGTGTGCATATAATGATTATTTGCATTTCTGTGTTTATTTGCCTTTCTGCTCCATACCCACATTACTAGGTTTCTCCAAAATAAAGTACTCACTAATTATTATTGAGAGTACTTTGGTTTAAGATATATACATGTATGCATATGTATATATACACACTATACATATATGTATCTAAATATATCTTCCTAGTGGAGAGCACTGAGGAGTACATGTAATTTTTGTTGGGGTTTACGAATCAGAGAGAAAGGTGCTTATTCGCCTTTCTGTTCCAAGTGCACATTGCTGTTCTTGTTCAAAATGAATAGAGCGCTCACTAAAGATTATTGATAGGCAGTCTACCTGCTAAATGTTGTATTGGATAAGTGAATCATAATGACAGTACTTTGGGTTCTGATGTCTACCCTCTGAGAGAAAGAAAGGGAATGAGCAATAACTACAGCCTATCTGAGCCTGCTGGAGATCTGAATCTCTTGGCACCTATTAGCATAATCTACTTATAGAAGAGATATAAACTTAGAGGAAAAGGCTTCCAAAATGATTTTCTGGGTGCTATTGTTGAGCTCTAATTTAAATCACTTGGTTTTCTCAATTATTATTCTAAAGCCTCATCTGAATCCTTATGACAATAAATGTACTATATAGGGAAAATATATTCCCACAACTTTCAAAATCTTTAATGTAAGATTTATATATCTTCTCTGAGATGGACGAGCATAATTACTTTTGAGTATTGTTAAGTTCCTTCAAGCAATGCTGTTACAAATTCGTGTAACAGAAAGAATTAAAATGTCAAAAGATATACAGCAGAAAATAACAACCATAGTATTTAGAAGCATTCCTAAGCATACATAAACAAATTTCACGGGTTATCTTTACCTATACATGAGGACAATATGGTTTTTCTCAAATCATTCACTAAGAATAGATTTCAGTTTCATTTTAAATATGAGCCAGAAATCTTTATACAGAAACAATCATTTCACCAGAGTTATAGTTATATTTTGGTTTCATAAAGCAAACATAAAGATGTCATTGGTCACTGGTAATTTAGAAAACAGGGTACAAGTCCACTATCAATTCAATGTAAGCCCTGTAAAATTCATTTCCTTGCATTATTTATTTGGTACAGGATCTCACTTCACAGCTTGGACTCATAGTGATCCTCCTGTCTCAGGCTCCCCAATGCTGAGATTACAGGTGTCTGCAATTAAATCTGGTTTTCATTACTGTCTCCACATGCCCAAGGTTCTGGGGCTGTTTTCTGAGATTGAATCCATATCCTTGCTCTTGCCAGGCAGGTGCTCAGACCACCAAGCTGTCTATTCAGCCCACCTTTGCTTTATACAATCTTTTGCCATTCATAGGATCAGAAGTCAGATGTCAGGTAAGACATCCTTTGCAGTAGGTTAGATTATCACACCAGGAAAGAGTTAGTAACTGCATAACATAGTGAAACTGTATTTTGTTTTAAAAGGTAGTTAATTTGATTTTGCCTTAAAAAGAGCAACAAGTTCCAAAATCTTTATATGTACATCACTAAACATTTGAAAGTTACTTGTGCTATCATCTTTCAAAGCAAAAATAAAAACAAAATAATATTTATGATTTAAGTCAGGCTTCCACCATTTAACCTGAAAATTCATAGATTTATTCATATTTTTGAATAACCTCTATTGCTTCCGACACTACAGTATGAAGCGAGGATATCACAGTGAATGGGTAAAAATTGAAAAATATCCTTGCTCTCAGAAAGCTAACTTTCTACGAAGAGACAAAGCAAACAAACCACAACCCAACAAGAGATGAACATGCCGTGCAGCACTAGATGTAGGGCAACGTGGTTTAGAATGACATTTTTCTTTACGGAATATTGATCAAGAGAGTGCTAAGAGCTAACAAAATAATTCTGACAGAGATAAGATGGTGTCTTGGACCACACTGGGATTGGAGCAAACAGTAGAAGCAAATGGCCCTGTCAGATCCTTTAATGATAGATTGAATATTATTGGTATGAATCAGAATAGTTGTGTAAAGAGTTTTGGATGAGTTGCTCTCTTCATTTTGCTGTAACTGTGTAGATGTATTCTGTATAAAAAATTCAATATGGGCTATTTTACTGAAATCAGACAAAAAAAGACATACAATTAGCCTCTACAAAATGAATGCCAGGACTATGGATCATGCTGC